>JAYJMG010137525.1:0-13496 GCA_036873935.1 Stomotoca atra
CCTTAAAAGATTAAAGAAACAAAGTTAAAATATGCATGTATTAGTTAGTTAATGCAATGTATATATTGCAATTTTTTTGTTCCTGTTGATTTTTCGATTGATAAAAGTGCGGGATAAGTGTTATTATTAAGTCTTTATTCGTTTGTGATGTTTATGATTTGTTTGTTTAAATGAGCAAATAATTATTAAGATAATTTTTATTTGGTCTGCACTGTTACAGTAGCTGTCAGTTCTATTATTTTGTACTTACAGCTGATCACTTTATTTTTAGACATTAAATATAAAACAAACAAAAAATAACATTAGAATGATTTTGTGACGACGTAGATAATGACAAAATGTTGGCTCTGGTAATTGGTCTGTTGCTGATTAAAAGTGTTATTTTGGATACCCCTAATGGAGGTATGTTTATTTTCTCATTCTGTATTACTTGACTATTAACTGCTGATATTTCTGAATATTATCTAAAAGTGAAAGTGTGAATTATTTAGAGGAAAATATTTTAGTGGACCTTAAAGTACTGTGGATAAACGTTTTTTCTGGGTAGCTTAATTGTAGGTTTTTGTGCTTTCTCTCCTAAGAACCTGTCAGTGACATGGGAAATAAGCTTCTTGCTATTCATTATTAGTTGATAATGTTTCTTTTTTATTGATTTGCATTCTTTTCTCGTTTTCTTTTCTCGAAAGTAATTAGGTTGAATGAGTCACAGAGTTTTATCCCTGCTTGCATTTATCTTTTGTGCCATTTTTTTTCAGAAAAATTTGAGTTTATTTCGAAAGCCTGGAAGAAAATTGCACCACCTATTCCAAGGGCAAAGTATGTGTACCGATCTGAGGCTTTGGTGATAAATTGCACGACTAACGATCCAGATGCAATTGTTTCATTAGAATACAGAGAAAGCAGCAATGAGCCTTATGTTAGTGTTTTCAAAATGGCTAAATTGAAAGATCGCATTAAGCGAAAGGAACAAAACTTTCTGATACCAACTTTAGCTCTTCGAGATACTGGTATGTACCAGTGTGCTGCTGCAAACAACAAAGATCCTGAAGTCGAGATGTATTTGGGCCGTCTGTATGTTAGATCAGGTATGATACTGAGCCTAATCTTTTATTTTTAGGCAATATTTTTGTTTGGGGCTGCTGTAAAAGCAAAACTGGTTGTTTTTCTTGTGTAAGAGAATATTTTGAACAAGCATCCAAATTTCTTTACTCTCTTACGAAAGTCAAAGAATTTTGACATGGTATGAAAAGCAAAATACTGATATTGTTAACGCTTGCCAAAAACAAATTTTCTTTTTTATAGCCATTCCCAACTTAGAACCTAGATTGTATCCTGCTGGAAAGGAAATAGCCATACCTTTACAAGGTGATCAGAACATCGTATGTTCCAGACAAGGAAAAGCTGGTGTCCAAGAATCCTTTCTGAATTGGAAACGTGTTGTGCAAGGCAAAAATGTTTTAGTCGACAGAACTAAAATATCAAGGGAAGAAGAAACAGACTCTAATGGTGCAGTTATTGACGTAGAAGTTTTAATGTTCAAAAACTTTAGCCAAGCTGATGTCGGCACTTATGTATGTGAACGAAAAGTTGATGGAAATGCACCAACTAGTTCATCAATAGATGTGAAGTTAGCAAGTAAGTTTTAATTTTTTATTTTATATAAAGGTATTTTTCAATCGTGTATAGACGAGGCTTTGAAATGCAACTGAAATTTACATCATCAAAAGCCACAGTCTAGATTTTCAGACACCTCAAATAATGGCAAATAGTTCATGGTCATTTGTATCTATTTGTATCAATTTGTTTCAAAAAGTATCTGCAAAGAAGCGCTGTTTATCTTCTATATTAATTGCCATTGTATAACTAATCACTATTCGAAAGCAAAACAAAGCTTCTTTAGGCATGTTTTGTACCAAGCAAAAGAAACAAATAAACATAATACTGTCTTGCTCCAATAATGTATTTCTTTAATAATGTCTTTCTCCAATAAACGTTAAAGGTGCTATGCAACGGCCTATCCGGCACTACTGACCCTGCATTACTTTACTTCGTTCTCATTTCCTGCGAGACAGCGTTAAGTTTGCAGACTAATGTCAAAACTAATGTCTTGGTTGCCTTGCTGAATTTTTTCTTCTGTAAGTTTTTTGCTTCAATGCAAAAGTTACGCATGACTGTTTTTTTTACGTATTCCTACTTGTCGCACAACAATTATTACATTCAAATACTACTTTTGTGTTCCTGCTGGCAAACGAAGGAGAGCATTTTTCATTCAATCAACAAAATGAAAGTTTGTGCTGTTGATGAAGCATTCTACGTACTTTATAGCAGAGATTTCATTATCTCTGTTCTCTACTTCAAATTTTTTAAAGCTTTCTATGAGAATCCCCCCAATAAAACTGTTCACTCCACAATACTTCACATAAGATTTACTGCAAAATCTGGTCATTATTGTTTCGCGTGCGCTGTGTGAGTTACAGGTTTCACTACGAAGAAGAAGGCAGCAAACGAATGTGGGATCAATGAGGAGTAAAAAATGGAGAAAAACAGCTATATTTCGTTGAATTTTTGTTGTCGATGCTTCTAAATTACTGTAACTGGTATAAATGATATTATTGTGGTAAAAGTACAGTGAATTAATGCATGGTTTGGTAATATTTATACAAAAATCACATAAACTTCACGAAGAATAACAGTGACAGTAAGTCGATATTCTTAAATCTAGCCTAAATCTAGCCAAAACATGATTCTTATAGCTCGGAATTAATCATTTGTGTTAGTGTAGAGTATTTTTTCCACCTTTAGCCCCTCTGTTCTTCTGACAAATTTCAAGCCGGTAACTGATCAATATTTTTATCTCTCGCTTCGAACTTGAGGTTTGCCGGCTGCCGCTGAACCTATCCGTTGCGTAGCACCTTTAATATTACAAAAGCGTTTTCCATGGACACTTCAGCAATTGTCTTTCTAAAAAGCAGACCCCTGATGGGAAAATATAAAGAAGTGTCAAATTTGAAGAGATTTCGATATTCGGATAATGCATGCACGAAATAGTTAAAATGCAAAGCCTTTTATTTTGTTGTCGATTAGTCATAGTAGCTGCCATGTTAATCCTTCTTTAGCAACCTCCTGGTAGTTAATGTATTGGTAAAATTGGTTTTTCAATAGGATATTTTGAGCAGATATTTAAACTTTTGGTATTTATGTTAATTTTTGAAGGTGTTTTTCATGTTGAAATGATCAAATCGAGCTTACTTCATCTTTATTCTTTATTTTCTCAAAGCACGTTTTTTAGAATTGAATGTTAACTTCATTACAAGGGACCAATGCTGTGCTCGATGATATGTGCACAGTGCTTTGGTGAACTAGTTCTAGGAACAATATTTGTGAGATTTTTCTATTTTACTTTTTTTAGAAAGCGTAGCACCAAGTATGGTTCTTGATAAGACTTTTGTATCTGAAGTGGAAGGTATCTACTTGAATGTTCGTTGCTCAATTGGTGGTGTGCCACCTCCCAGAAAGTATTGGGAAACATCTGATGGAAAAATGAAAGGGCCAGAGTGTGTGAATACTGTCAATCCAGATTGCTTTCTTTCATTTCCAAAAACATCACACCCAAAAGACAGCGGTTTGTATAGATGTGTTGGCGAGAATAGTGCTGGTACTGTCAAGAAGGAGTTCACTCTAGAAGTAAGAGGTTAGAAATGTCCATTTTTTCTTTTGCTAGATAGGCACTCAGAATAAAATTATATTTGTACCATTTTCAAAGGTGTTCATGCTTGCCTCTATAAGTTGTACCTATTTCATTATGCAAAAGTCTGCACTAACTGAACGTAATGATTTTGCCTTATGGTTGGTGAAACTGAATGATCAAATTGAGAGTGGTGAAAAAAGTGTGTGAGAGGTAATGTTTCATTATTAGTTGAGCTTATGTCTATTTTTTAAGTTCCTCCCGAGATAAGAAAATCTGCAATCCAGATGGCGGCTGTTGATGAGGACATCCAAGTGAGTTGTGGAATTAAAGTTGGTAACCCAAAGCCAACATGGAAATGGGAATTTCAGGTTGTTGATTGTGACGCATCTGCTGTTGGGAAATGCGAACCAGATGACTCCAAGTGGAAATCAGTGACCAAGGTAACAAGTTTTTGTTAAAAGAAGAAGAAGAAGAAAGAGAAGAAGAAGAAAGAGAAGAAGAATTCAATTGTTTTATGCTTTTTTTCTTTTTTTCTTAGCAATATCCTCCTACAAGCACACCCACTGATATAAGTTACATTTGGACTGGAAAAACACGCTCAAGGCAATACTACCGATGCACTGCTGTTAGTGCTAAGGACAAAGATGATAATCATGCATTTGCAGTGCAACGTTCAGGTGAGACATAAATTTGATGTATTATGCAGACAGTGGCTTATTTGTAAATGATGTGCAATTCTCGTTTCATTATGAAAATAATAAGGAAAATATATGATCAATATATGTTAATTGGTGTTCGTGATCTATGTTTCACAGTAAAAATGATTTTGTTTTAATCCATTATGATGCGAAGATCATGAATCTTTTTTAGAAGGAGCACCAGCACAATATGCTATGCTGCCAAAGTCATCAAAAACTGGATCCTATAGTTTGAATGAACAGGACAAATTGGAAGTTCAATGCCTTATGGATGTTAATACCTATACTGATGTGAAGTTAACTAAAGATGGATCTTTATTAAGTACAGATGCTCTTGTAATTGATCAAATAAAGTACCAAAGATACAAAGTTGATAAGGCAACACTTCAAGACAGTGGCCAATATAAGTGTGATGGCATTTTAAAAAGTGATGGATCAACTCGCAACAAAATACTCAATGTCACCGTGAAAGGTAGGCAGAACATATGATTCAAAATGAAGCTAGAATGGAGAAACTTACAGTTGCGTTGTTTCTGAACCTTTAACTCCTCAAATTCTCAAAATTGTTCACTTCATTCACCCCAGGCCTTTGTGTGAAATTAGAGAGATGCATTCAATAACCTTTGAAGTTTAAAGTGAAGCATTATATTTTTTCACATATAGATTTCCTTAGTCGTTGAAAATCCGTAGACAAGCACTGTCATTTTGAAGTGACTCTGTTTTTATGACCTGAATTACGTCTGCTTCTATGAATTTTGCTTTTCTGAAACGAGTTTTTTTTTTAATAAATAAATGAAAAAGGAATAGGAGAGAAAAAAAGAAGCAAAAAACAAAATGAAGTAAAGCAAACTAAAACATACTAAAATGATAAAGAAAGCAGCAAAAACAAACATTTCAAAAGGTTTGCTTCACAGTTTCAGTTGGTATTCAAAGGAGTAACCCATGAAAAGATCTTTCTAACTCATTATGATGAATTGCAATGATACACCTTTCGTTTCTCTTAGCGTTAACTAGTCCTACAATCAAAGCATTTTCAAATCGCACTGTGACTCAAGATGTTACGAGAAACATAAAAATAACGTGTGATACAGATGGCAATCCTCCACCATCATACTCATGGAATTTCAATGGTACAAAATTAGATGGAAATGTTGCAATTACGAACATTGAGCGGTGTAATTATTCTACACCTGGAATTTATTCAGTGAGTGGAATGCCCAACACAATCGTGATTTGTAAGCTTGATTATAAGTTACATGAAGGAAAATATGAATGTGTGGCTATCAACGGTATTGGAGTTGCAAAGGAAAGCCTCAACCTGGAAGTCAAAGGTTTGTGATGCATGAAACATGACACATTATGTTTGCTCTGTTGGTAAAGGCGTTGTAGTTTGCGTTAGAATTTATCAATTTGTATGATCTGTTTTATGAAATATTTTGCATGGAAGAAAATAAAAGGCCTATTGATCTTTAGCGAAACCACAAATGAGAGATTGGACCCCAGAAGTAGCACTTTTTGTGTCCGATACGAAAGAGTTAACATGCGTTGTTGATGCTAACCCAGTTGCCAATGTGACTTGGTTGAAGAGAGATCCAATCACTAATGCCACTACAGTGTTATCGTCACGCATGGGAGCTGAGATTTGGATTCTTGGGCGTGTTCAGAAGAGTGACGCAGGGGAATACATCTGTGTAGCATACAACAACCTTGGGAAAATTTCCAAAAGCATGGTGGTTTTGGTTAAGGACAGTACGTATTTCTGTTGTGCATTAATTGAAGTAATTACTTGACGATTTTGTGTTTGTCTGCAAAAGAAAAGTTAAGAAGATTATTTCCATCTTTCCGTATGTTTTCTCAGTGATGCATCCCAGCGGGCAAGATCGTCAAAAAGTCACTGTGGAGGAGTGTATTTCTATTGAAACGATACGCATAGTGCGGCTCGCTTCAATAGAAATACACTCCCCACAGAGACTTTTTAACGGTTTTGCCCGCTGGGATTAGTTCAACGATCAACTTTCGTTTCAGAGGGAGCACTTGTCAGCCAGAGTGCCAAGAGTACAATCATTGGTGTTGTTGTGCCCGTGGTCATCATTTTCATCATTGCACTTCTTCTATTGCTTTGGTATCGTCAACGCTTGAAAGTCCGTTATGCTCGTTACTTGGAACCAAAAGTAGACTTCTCTGTAAGTTAAAATCTTCCTCATGACTCAGATAGCCTTTCATTCGATGCTCCGGCATAGAGCTTGCAATGAAATAAGCATGCGTATTACTTCAAATTTTAATTGGGAAAATACATGTAACCGCCATTCAGATTGATGATAATGTCTGTAGGTAAAGATTATAGGAATGCTGCATTCCGTTATAGATTGACCCTGATCGGTCCTTGTTCGATCAGAGCAGTGAACTACCGTATGATATGGGATGGGAGTTTCCAAGAGAGCGGGTTAACAAAATAAAAACTCTTGGCTCTGGAGCCTTCGGACAAGTATGGCTAGCCGAAGCTGAAGGCATTAATGGTACGTAACCTTTTCTTTGGTTCTGTTATGCCAAACTGCTTCCTATAAAGCATTGAGTACAGTATTACTATATGTCAAACTCTGATTCGAATAATTATTTAAATCGAAAACAATTTCAGTCCCTTCAGAACAAAACATTCTGTCAAACTCCAAGGAAAATTTTTATACTCATGCAATTAGTACAAAGTACAAATTTCAACTACAGAATTCAAATTATGAGTTATACCGTATTAATTTTAGTAAAGGAAGCTTTATGATGTCAATGTCACTGATATTTTGTTTCATCTGAACTTAAATGTCGAAATCCAGATAAGAATTAGTTGTTTGTCTTGTTTCCATGCGCCGTTTTCTCCCTGTTCTGTTTTTCTGCGGATCGATCACACTTTGTCTTCTTTTAGCATTCCTACCCAGAGACACTAGTCCAGAAGCTATGAAGAGGCGCCGTTCCATGGCGAAACAACGGCGTCGATATCATTCTATATCAGTAAGATATAATAAGAAACAGTTGCTCACAGAAGAAACCACACTAGAGAAAACCCTCGTTGCTGTGAAAACTCTAAAAGGTTGTTGGAGTATAATTTTTATTTCTTTTTAAACCAGCAGTAACAATCAAGTGATTCATAAGTTAGAATCGTGGGTTGAGCTATGTTATGCTTTGGTTTTTAAATAAAATGCTTCGTCTGTTCTGTCGATATTTTATGCAGACGCATTACCTTCTATTCAACGTCCACGATGCTTCCTTGAGATTAATGTTATTATTTTTTTTATTATTTTTTGTAGATGATGCTGCGGAGGGTGAATATAAAGATCTGGCATCGGAGCTGAAGATTTTAATTCATTTAGGATCCCATAAGAACATCGTGAACTTGCTAGGTGCTTGTACTATTAAGGGTCCATTGATGGTTATTCTTGAATGCTGTCCTCATGGAAGTTTGCTGACGTTCTTACGCAATAAGAGGGAAATGTTCCAACCTGTGTGGACTAAATACGAAACAGACATGAGTAAAGAATTTACTTTCATCGATCTTTTGATGATTTCAATTCAAGCAGCTCGAGGAATGCACTTTCTACAGTCGAAAAAAGTGAGATGTTCATTTGATAATGTGCAGCAAGTTGCAACCTATTTAAATTTTCCTTGGTTTTGTGACAGCTTAGATTTCGAATTTTAAATAGTTCTGTGTTTTTCAAAATACAAAAAAAAATTAAAATTAAAATTAATTCCGATGGTCATGGTCAGTTGTTTTTGGGGTAAAATGTTGTATTTGATGGTGGGGCGTTTATTTAAATTATTATTTTTTCTTGGTTAGTGCGTCCATCGCGATCTTGCTGCTCGTAACGTTTTGGTGGGGGAAGACTATATTATGAAGATCGCTGACTTTGGATTAGCACGTGATATTTACAAGGACGAATTTTACTTGAAACAAACCACAGGCTTGCTTCCTATCAAGTGGATGGCTCCAGAATGTTTGTTCGACAAAGTGTACACACCTATGAGTGATGTGTAAGTGCAAGTTTACTTCGTATACAATTCTTTTGATCGCGAAACAGTAAAATAAGAAATGAATTTGCACTTTAACTCTATGAGGTCATACATATTAATACCTTTTAGACGGCAACCAATATTGGCATAATGAAAATCGAACAAGTTCGGTTAGAAAACTTCCAGGTCTTTTCTGTAGCAAATCTGCAAGAAATATCCTGCCGTATTTATGCCTCATTTTTCTGAAATTCAAATTTTTACCTTGCTTTTTCACGTTCCCCACCAAATGTTTCATCCCAATCATTGCTAGTCATACATCTTTTGTTAACTGATGCTTTCGCGTTCGTTTACCTTTCTTTGTACAATTGAAAACTGTCGAGTTAAAAAAAAATTGGGAACTGTCTTTCATCGCATTGCCTTTAATTTCCATGTCAATTGTGATTTCATCTTTTCAAATTTTTTTAGCAAATTATAGCTTTTATACTTTATAATATGTACGAATGCATTGCTCGCAACCTGTCTTCTCATTTCATAATCGTTTTGTTCTAGTTGGTCTTATGGAATACTGCTGTGGGAAATTTATACATTGGGTGGCTCGCCTTACCCCGGACTGCCAACCGAAGATTTGTTTGAATATTTGAAAGATGGTCATAGAATGGCACGTCCGGAGATTTGTCCTCCGGAAATTTATGAAATAATGATGGATTGTTGGCAAAGAAGCCCGTTCGATCGCCCCATGTTTGCACAGATAGGAGATCGACTTAGTAACTTGATGAAGCAAAATGTACCAGTGGTGGTAAGAAAAGTCATTCAGACTTGTTCGATTGATCTGATGACATCATCGTAATGAGTTTTTAAAATCGGACCTTTTCTCAATGAATGTCTGTTCCCTTAAAGATATTAAGTATGAATTGATGTCACAAAGCCATGCGAATTTTGAGGTTTGAGGTTTATCCCATTGAATGCCAAAGCTTTGTTTAAAATGACATGATTATGATCTGAATTTTATGGGAACATTCTAGCTCTCCGAGTTCTGTAGATTCAATTTTGCAATTCCCAGCATTATAAGGAGTCAATAAACACTTAAATATAACTTGATATTGTAGGACAATGGCTATCTAGACTTCACAGATGCAGGGGATGATTACCTCCAGCCGCAAAGCGACGAGAAGACCAAGCAAGCAGATTCCAATGATTACTTAGAAGCAACTGATCAAAAGATGGACGATGGGGACTTGTACTTAGCCCCTCAGAAAAATGGGTGCGTATATTTTTCACTTTCGATTGCCCAAATTTTGATGGAACTGTGGTCAAAAGTGCTTGAATTTTGAAAATCAAAGCTCAGAGAAGGTCTATTTGCAACAGGTCCTAATTGTCTCATCTCTTGCTTCCATTTGCGATTCCCAAAGTTCGTTGATTTTTGATCTTATATACTTGTTGTTTTGGCACCGCCGGTATTATTTGTTATTGCGTTTTTCCAAATTGTTTTAGTGGGTATCCGGATGAAAGCGACGCCTTGATACCGACAGAAGGTTACGTCCCTATGACACCTGCTGATCACTACCAGGCGCCGTCGTTCCGGTATGATGATGATAATCCTAAAGGAGCCTTGGTTTAATTTTGGATTGTGTTAAGGATCACAAGTGCTTACCCGGTAATTGACTTGTGGGTTACTTGAAGTTGAGTGCATCTGACGCGATGACTAATGTAAATAGGCGATTGTGAGTTGTTGAGCCACGGTGTCTGTCGTGTGATACATGTTATTTGACGTTTTAAGTGAGGCGTTGCTGTGAGTCAGTCATGACCAATTCGACTGGCTAAATTCTGTAAGTAAGACGTTGCAATAATACGAAAAATATTAATATTTATGCTGTTTATACGTATATGTGGTCAAGTAGTTTTTCGATAGCACGAGCCTTAGTGTGGCTCACAAATGTTATGAATTGTCCTTATTTTTTAAGCAATTTTTGTGGACATTTTTTTTACGTGTTATTTGTGCAATATTCGACCTGCTAGAATGTTATTCTATTTTATTGTTAATATTTTTTTATTTTTCTTTAATTCTGCTTACGTTAAAGGAGAATTAACGTCAAAAGATATTTTTGCTAAAATAACAGGTTGTATATCGAGGTACAATTTGACTTTGTTCCAATTTATAAAAAAAAGTTTTTTAATGCTCTAAAAAGCATTTTTTCCAACAACTAACCGTGTTTCATTTTGTGACATCACATAAGTATGTCTACTTCGAAACAACATGGAAAAAGACGGCGTGCACAACAGTTGTATCTCGTCTAATGAGGAAGAACAAGAAAATGAATGCTTTGAGAGTTGCTCTGATTTTGAAGTTAGCGAGCATGATGGCCTGAGTATACACAGGCAGAGATTTTTCTGCTAATAATAAGCACATCCATAAGCTTTACACATGCGCATGTTTCTGCTTTATTCATTTACAACTAAAAATCAACGACATGAATCGAAAAAAACTGAATTTGATCTCCCTTAATTGATCTCCTTTACAAATAAAAAGTAAATCATTTCATTAACATACGTCTCACAAATACTGTTCGATCGAATGCGCGATATGATCATGTACTGCTGTGACGTCACATCATCGAAAAGACAAGAAACTTTATTTGCTTATAACTTGGAGGAAAATAATGGAATGAAGCTGAAAATTGAAACATAAGTTCATCTTTGGTAGTACTATCGAAATATCAAGAAAAAGGGACACTTTAATTTTGACGTTAATTCTCCTTTAAGAATAGGACATCCCTTTCTCAACGAGTCTGCATCAACCGACTTCATCTGCTCGAATGTTGCTTTGCGTAACAAATTTAGAAGGGCTGATCTTTGTACTGGTACTTTTCAGTAGACTTTTATTTATATCGCTTGTGTGTCAGCATCGAGGCATATAGATTCGATTTTACAATCACACTGGCGATAGCCATGCAATTCCATCCTTTACTGCTGAATGAAATATATACATGTCATAAATTTTATGCTATCCAAATAACACGGTGGATTTGTCTGCATTAAAACCCCTTGGTTTCAAGTCTGTTGGTTTCAGACGGTTTATGACGCAGATATTCTTGCCGGCCTCACTCATTTAAGATTGTTTTTGGAAGTAGATGTTTTTGCTTGACCTCGGCATTAAAGATCTCCTTGCTGATGACTGAAATTTTTAATGATGCGCGAACAATATTAAACACTTCTGCTTTCGTTCAACCTCAGTAGCAGGAATTCCTCCTGCTTTTTGAGTGTTTTGATTTCCACATGGACCTGACAATCCGAAGGCAAATGAAACCCTGGTATCGAGGTAGGCATGTATAACAGCATTTGTAATTATTCCAAAATAAATTGTAAGAAAAGTTTTTTTGTACGGAATAGGAATTGTATTTTCTCTTAAACACATCCATCGAAGATATGTCTACATTTTTCGTTGTCACTTTCCATATTGTTGACCATAATGTAATATCTTGCAAATTTGCGAAACGAACTAGGCAGGAGATTGTTCAAAACATGGATAAAAAGGTTTGATTCCATGAGAAGCAACCAATTCTCCTGGAAATTTGGTAATCTGACTATACTGTTTAGCTACCATATTGCTTGTAAAGTAATTGGCGGGTGGTCTAATAGTGCACTTGTAATATATTTGTTTTGTGTTGGGTATTGGCACTTGATTTATTATCATCATCACTTTACGGTTATCTGGCATTTTAGTGCATTGTGAGGCCTCACGAGCCACTCCATACACTTTTCAAATATTTAGGATTGTTATTCATGTGTGTGGTGATTCGAATGTAACGAATAGTTATCGTAATTATTCGATTTAGCACACGGTGCGTTTAAATAATTTTTGGAGGTTTGAAGGGTGCGCTTATTCGGGAAGTGCGCTTAATCGAGGGAGTGTACTTATAAGAAAATCGAAGGAGTGAGTGGTACAAGGTATATTAAAGAGTGGGACTAAACAGTTCCTAATCACATTTTTTTTGTGAAAAAGCATTACTACAGATGCGTGTGCCTTATTCTTTATCTTTTTTTTTACTTTCATAACAAGGGCGCCCTTATTAAAAAGTATATCTGCCTAAGAGGGTGTGGTTAATTGAGGGAGTGCTGTTAATACATTTTTGGGGTTCCTAAGGGTGCGCTCATTCGGGGGTGCGGTAAATTACGGGACACAATCTAGAAAGGACGCTATTTTTGCGCTCAGAAATATATTATCAGTTATCAAACCATAAATCCACAGGATCGTCCTACTTGCAACAAGTGAGTCTTTTTCCACTAACTTCTTTCTTCTCTCTCATGTCACGTGACTTTTATATTCGCTTTTCGAGTAATTTAGTTCTGACACCTGTATCAGCAAAACAAAAGTTCATCTAAACCAACTATCTTCATACTATCGCACGTTGTTACCGAATACAATCTTTTTTGCATCTTGCTTCAGTTTTGATGCAAAACAGGTGAGTGTTTATGTTAATGGCGTGTTGTTCGCACAGTTCAAAATATGTTTGGCACCAGCTCATGCAAGACGAGTATTTTCCATATTCTGTAGCGATGTCTTTCTGAATGGTCGGACTTTTTGATCTGTCGTAAATCTTTCCTGAGTGGATGCATGTCGACAAACATATTATGACAAAACAGAAAGCTGAAAAACAAGTTAAATGAGTGTCAATGAATGAGCGAGCAATTGATGACAACACGAAAAGCCATTGTGCAGTAGAGTTAATAGTGAAGAGAGAAAACTGTTTGGGAAAACAAGTTAATGAATGAGCGAGCAATTGATGACAACACGAAAAGCCATGGGTAGAGTTAATAGAGAAGAGAGAAAACTGTGTAAAGGACTTACCAAGAAGCAGCTTACCCATGTTGGAAGTAAGTCAGTGGGACATTGAGACCACTTCGGTGTCTTTTATAAGAGACACTTAAATGTGACACAAGTAATTGAATTACGTGTCATAACTATTTGCCCTGCTTAATTTTGTTAATCCGAATGGAAATGTAATTATTTGGAATTTGACTTGTATACCTGGGCGTTGTCAGATGTTGTGGGCGTCACAGGAGATTCTTCACACCAATAAGATACAAACGATGACAAACATGGATACACAAAATTA
>JAYJMG010137635.1:0-13488 GCA_036873935.1 Stomotoca atra
AATGAACATTGTTTGGACAAGTTGTTTTGCTTATTTTCAATCACTTCCTGGCTGAAATATGGGCTAATGAAGTATTCATTAAAAAGATCATGGAAAGTAGATCAAGATTTTCTAAAAAAAATATTTTCGAAGATTTTGATGAAAAAGACGACGCTGTATCCTTAAAAAGAACCAAAAGCTATAAGAGTTTCACTAGTTATTAATTAAACAAATAGAAAGAAAAATAATATATATATACTACTTTGGTCTTTGGCAAAAAGTGGACCCATAGGCAAAATAAATAGACCCACGAGAAAATTGATTGGACCCACGAGCAAAAAAAAATGACCTACGAAGGCACGAGATGTAATTGAAGGCACGAAAACACGAGATAGAAATCGGACCCACGAAGGCACGTGGTCCACGAGACCTACGAAGGCACAAGACCCACGAAATTTAACAAAATCTACTTTCGACAATCATAAGTGATTTATTTACTCATACCACTAAAGTGGGCAGTGTTTAGAATAGTAAAGAAAAGGCGGTGAGATTAAGGTTACTGTAAAGGAAAAAATCAAACAAAAGTCACTTTTCTGAGTTGTATAGGAAGTTATGCAATATTGGTGCCGAAAATGTCCCTTCATTGGTCTCCTTTTTGTCCTCCTCGTCACTGGACGATTCAAGAGTGCACTCTTATTCCGGCATAGGCAGAGAATAAGTCTTTAGCCCTTCTTAATTAAGTGTGAGAACAGACGAATTTAATTGCGAACGCAGCCCAGTGAAAACAGCGCCTTTAACCATTTTTAACCTCGTTCACTGAGCCGTTTTTTTCTTTCTGAAATGTGGACCAAGAGAAGAAAAGGCCCTGGCAGCGTTGAAATATCAACGCACCGAACAATTTCCCAATTCACTGAATGAAGAAAAAAATGAAGCATGAGCACACCATGCTTCATTTTTGAAAACATGGCGGAGTTTGTCGTCTCTCTTTGCTTATCAGAAAAACACAAGTACAGATTTTTTGATTACTTTATTTTCATGGCTGGACTTAATTAATACATAAAAGATCATGCAAAGGTTTTTTTTTGGTTTGATGCACTGATTATTGTCTGATAAGCTGGCTCTCTTGTTTTTGACATTGTTTGATTGGGGAAGCATGTGCGACACAAAACAGCTTCTTTTTTTTCTCTTTTTTGAAGTGCTCTTTTGCCATTGATTTTTACTATAACTATGAAGGCAACTTTTCTCTTGATGAAAGCAATACATTACTTACTTACTTACTTACTTGCTTGCTTACTTATTTTACAAGCTGTGCAAGGAAAAACTCAGTAGCACCCCACAAAAAAGTACTAGATATATAAACAACATCAAGCTGAATAGGAGCCCATAAAATTCAATAAAATGGCACACATGTAACTTCTACAGACTAAAAGATCAGAATCATTTTTGGTAGAATTCATGTATTCTTTGCTATAAGAAGTTTGCATTTCACATCAATAAGTGAAGTATAGCTCAACTTCCCCTACGCCTACAACCCAGCTCGCTAAAATTTCATCTGATGAGGCACGAATTAATATGCACTAAAATTTTCTTAAAATATAAGAAAATCTCTATCGACCACATGTCAGAAAGAGAAAAACGACCCTGGTAACGAGGTTTCCATTTTCTGGGCTTATACTCGGGTGGGCATATACATGAAAAGAAATTAACGTCAGTGATTGGAGTGGACTTATACGCAACATTTGACTTTTAGTCGAAAGTTTACGGTATGTGAACCGACCTTCTTATTCTCTACTTGTATTACAGTTTATCTCCAAGTAAAAACTAAGCCTAAACATATTGAGGTCTTGGTAAAATTTAGTTTAGTCATTGTGCAAGTGTCCATATAGGACGTATTGTGCCTAATCTCTTGCCAGTAACCTGTGGTATGGACAGTTATACAGGTTGTGTATGATAGGTAACAGATTAGGCGTGGAAATGTGAATAAGCCGAATCTGATTCCAACAAATATCACACCTATGCCTGGCCTCAAGATTTCTTTAACACTTCAGTGGTGGCCATAAGTACAATGGATATAAAATAAGCTAACAAATTTACTGGTCTCATAGGAGGTCCTACGAATATCTTGAGAGCGATTCATTAAGAGATATTTGCAGCGCCCTAAACTTATACCACTTCTTGAATATTTTAGTATTGTATACACTCTTGGAATTATTAAAGATATGTCATTTATAGAAAATTATCTTGAGAAAAGCATCAAAGTTAGTAACACGATTACAAGAAAAGTTCTGGTTAGGCCACATTAGTTAGTGCAAAAGGAAGTAGCAAGTAAGGAAAGGCAGGCTAGAGATAAAACAGGAAATGATGAAAACTCATGTGTGGGTAATTAATAATTTCAAACACAAATTGCCGTTTTGTCACAACTACACGAATTGAAATTTTTGCAAAATTATGCTTATTCATGCAATTTCCACTTTCAATTGGAATTCTGCTAACTGCGATAAATTCATTTAACAAATTTACACATCCCTGAAAATTTTATAAAATTTATCAATTCAATCAAACATTATAATTACCCAGCTGGCAAAAATACGTCTAAAAGAGGTCTTGCAAGACGTCTATAAGACGTCTTCAACTGGTCTATTTTGTCCGGATCAAAGTCTTCTTTGAAAAGACGTCTAAAAGACCTCTTATACAAGACGTCTAAAAGACATCTTTTTAAAGACGTGAGAAAGACCTCTTATAAAAGACGTCTAAAAGATGTATTTGGTAAGACGTCTTTGATCCGGGCAAAATAGACTAGTTAAAGACGTCTTTTAGATGTCTGATGAGGCCTCATTTAGACGTCTTGTATAAGAGGTCTTTCAGACGTCATTCACTGACAATATATCATTTCGACATACATAATAAGAAAACTTTTTCTTTTCTTTAAGTTTATTACATTCAAAAATGTTCACATACAAAGACAAATTTACAACTATTTCTTATGTTACTATCACCTTTTCACTCTGGCTCTGATCAAAAAACGAACAAAAAATTAACAAATTATAAAGAAACCTTAGTAAAAAATATCAAGACACATTTTCCAATTATTCTTCCAATTCTTCTGCCGACAGTATTTTGCAGCATCATGTGTAAATGTCAAGAACGTTTATATCCCAAAATCATGAATGAATAATTCAATTTTAATTCTTCGTTGTTGAACCGGACAATGGTTAATGATTTTGTGTCGATGCTACGTCGAATTTCTTTCTTGTTCGTATTTCACATTTGCGATATCTGATCTTTAAATTTCACGTTTACGATATCTGAAATAAAAAGTATTGAAGGGTAATTTTTTTCGAAGACAAAATGTTCAACAATCGACAATATACATAATATAATAAATTACACATAAGGCATAAACAAGCTCACAGATATTCTAACCTGAGATTTATTTATTTTGAATACCTTTTGGTTTAAAGACTTGCAATTTGCAATTTACATTCTTAGCACTGTCACTACTAGCCGGAAAAAAGTAGATTACTTACCACTCGAAATTCTATGTTCTTCAACCATGAATAAGGCAATAAAAACACAACGACTTTCTTTACCATATCTGCATCATCATAACCATACAATCGAACTGAAACTCATCTTGTTTCTTTTTATGTCTTTCGAATGTGTTATTCGAGTCAATGTTTATTTGCATAGTTTAGTTAACCGGGGGTTCAATAGAAGTTCCGTAATTTCTGTTTCAAATCATACATTATGCATTTTAACTTAGTTCAACTACAAGTTGAATGCAAGAAAATATATGAACAAGAATGTGAAATACATCGATGCTTATTGCAAGAAAGTGTTTCTATTTTTAAAAAAAACAAAAAGCAACCCCCGTTAGAATTCATCAACGCGTCATAAGAGACCAAGGTTTGTTAGGAAATTTCTTGTCTAAAAGACGTCTTGAGAAAGAGGTCTTTTACAAGACGTATAAAGACGTCTTCTACGAGCTTTTTGAAGACAGCTTGTCCCAGGTGTCTTAAAGACGTCTATCAGACGTCTTCAGCAAGACGTCATCAGTAAGACGTCTGAAAGAGGTCTTTTAGTAGACGTCTTTACCAAGACGTGATTTAGACGTCTAAAAGACCTCTTCAAGACGTCTTGCGCCGGCTGGGTAATATCACATAAAAGTCAAAGGACAGTTTGGTGCCGTACTACTCTTAATAGTCCTTCTTTTAGAACTGAGAGTTGGTTTGGCTCCTTTTAAATTGCATTTTTGAAGCTCTTTTAATGGCACATTTTTGATAGGGAATAAGCAAAGTCTTAAAAAATACTGGTAATGATGTCAATTTTAGTTTAATCTGATGATGCTTACACAGTTTGAAAAGAAAATTCATCAAAAAAAAAAAAATTTATTACTCGCCTGAAAACCCAAACAAAAGCAATCATTTGTTAATAATGAAAAGGCAATCTTATCGTTTTTTCTTGTTTTTCTCTTCATATGGGATTTTTGTTACTATAAAATTTGTACCTATGCAATTTTTGTGACAGATGTCAGCGAAACGTCGAAAATATGTCATAGATAATCGTCTTTTCCTTCTTTCTTTAATTTATTCATCAGGAAATGTGTATATAAAAGTATATCTGTGTATAATCTAGACTACGAAGTCACCCGAAACCATTAGTTTTTTGAGTAACACCATATGTGTGTGTATATAGTAATATATCTGTTTTCGCTAGACCACCGAGTCCACTTAGACCACCAGATGTTTTGAGAACTACTCTGTTGATACAAGTTTGAGTTTGTGCACGCATGACCAGTTGGTCTACCGATCAATAGAATTTGAATCTGAAACAGAACAGTGAAATGGATGCCGCAAGACCAACAGCAGATGAAATAGATGTCATTTGTCATTCGCTTGAATTGCAAATATAATGTACGATATAGGGACGTTAAAACTTACGTCAAATAATACATCAACTTCATTGAAATACACTTCGATTTCGTTCCGGTATACATTGTCTTATAGCCCTTAACAATACAAAAAAATCATACAGTTAATTTGAAGAACGACTAAAATCTATATACTCGTTGTTCTTCAATTCTTGTGTGGCCGTTTGAAAATCTCATTTTTAAAACAACGCGTATTCTATAAGGCCACCTTTGTTCAGCTTGAGCTTCAAATAGTCCCCTCTCACCAATTGTGCACGTGTATATGAAGCTTATAGGGTTTGGAACGGTTAGTGTTCTCCTATTTCCAATCTAAAACAGAAAAAGTGCCATGTAAAAATAGAAATATGTACAACCGGTACAAGATATGATTATCATACACGAAACTTGTTTGAATTCAATTTGCGATTACAAAATACTTTCAGTTTGAGTAAGATTTTACAATTTTGCATAATCAATTTGTTCTAGTGTGCGATCATGACCTGTAGAAGTTATAGGTACTGCAGAAAAACAATGAATAAATCAAGAACAAAACTAAACCAACCTCGTTCTCAGGTCCGTTTGTCTCTTTCTTATTTAGAAAGAGAAAACAACCCAGGGAACGAGGTTGATGCTAAAAACGTTAGTACTTAGAATTACAAATTTTTGCTAGTGCATTCTACCGTAAAATTAAAACATAAGGAAGTCACTTATGAGGAAGAAGAAGATGTTTCGATATTTGTCTGTTTTTTACTAATCGGGTAGTTGGCTTTGAGTTCATTTTCATGATATTCATATGAGTAAATGAAAGAAAGAATAAATAACCTACAATTACGCCATTGAATTTCGTCACCACTGAATTCGAAAATCCGATGCTTATGAACCTGAATCTTGCAATTACAACTGGTTGCATACCCCCGCCGTCTGGCAAGTAAACTGGACGGATCAACCAATTATACCATTGCGATGATACAAGTGATAGCGTCACTGTAAGTACCAGGATGAGGTAAACAGTTGATACCTTCATAGCTCTTAAACAGAAAAACGTTTTTTAATATTTTTTACAGCTTAAGCAACCAGTTTGTAAGCAACCAGTAATGAACAACTAAAATC
This sequence comes from Stomotoca atra, assembly GCA_036873935.1. Lineage (NCBI taxonomy): Eukaryota > Metazoa > Cnidaria > Hydrozoa > Anthoathecata > Pandeidae > Stomotoca > Stomotoca atra. The sequence continues at coordinate 5,999 of JAYJMG010137635.1, forward strand.
TTGAGCAACTTTCAATACTCGACTTTGTTGGCGTAAGCAACCACGCAAAAATAGAAATAATAAGGAATTTAAAAAGTGATACGGTATGTAGATTTGGCTTCAAGGTCATTAATTATAAAAGTTTCTTTTGTTTACTGATTATTTAGGAGCATACTTGCTGCCACCTAACTTTCTCCGCAGAAGTTTTTTTTTCAAATATTTAGTGTTAAGGGCCTTTTACACGCTGTTTTTACTTATGTGAAGTTTTGATGAAAATAACACAAAAATATCCTTCGGTTTTTCTAAAAATTGTCCTCTTGCAACAAAATTTGATTTCAAAGACTAAGAAACTAGTGAGCAACTTTTATTACTGAAAATCTTAAAATCACGAGTAAGTTTGAGTACTGGACCTTAAACTTAGTTGTTTATAAAAAAACAGTGTAATAGAATAGTGTACTAGAGCGGAACGTATCAAAATTTTCAAAAAGAACACTTACTGGATATTCAAAACTGCAAGAATATTATCATTCTTACGAAATACTTCGTGTATGATTTTTGAAAAAAAATTAAAATGTGTTAATCTTCGTCAAATCATCAAAAAAATTTTTTTATTATTATTAACAATTTCTAAAGGATTGTGCATGTGGAAGAGGGAAAAATTAGAATAACATATTCACTGATTTGTGTGCAAGTACAGCTCTTATTTTTTGGTAAACATGTGGGCATTACATGAATTAAATCTAAAACTTTAGCCTAGATCTAAGCTCACTTTGTTTCTTCTACTTAAAAACTCGAAGAACTAACTTAGAAAAAAGAAGAGCTCAGGAGAAGCAGTTCTTGCGTTTATTATGATTACACGCATGTTCAAAATTGGTGCGGGTGCCATCGTTCAATTTTTTGAAAAGATTTATTGTGTTTTAAGACAGGTGACGCTAATTAATTTCATATCTATTGTCTGGAATTAACAAAGTAACATAATTGTGCAATGCCATCACGTGTTCTAAGCTAATCAGAGTGAGCAGTCTCCCTAACTCTTCCGCGCTTGAATTTAAAAATAAATTATAAATAAATAAGTTGTACCGGATTTGAAATGATTTTGAAAATATGAAAACAAGTTTTTACCTGTCTTACAATGACAAAAAATTAATTGCTAGGCCATACCTGTTTCTTCTGATTGAATGTTGATTTATGCAATACTACGAGTAGCTTTCAGATATACCCACGAAAGTTCCTTGCTGTGCCGTTAGTGTACTCATGTCCTTTTTGTAGCGGTATTTATACCAGAATGAAGCGTGAAATGACTCATCAAAATGTCACCTTGAGTGGGCAATTAGTTGATCATAAATTCAAGTTTATTTTACTCAATCGTTAATTTCGTACCCGGAAAACGTAGGCGTAAATGCCTGATAAGAACATGTGGCTGGCGTTAATCAAGCATGGTAGCAGTAATTGTAAAATATCCTGCCTACCGTACGCACACGCAACAAGGTTGAACACCCAGTAAGCCAAATGAAATTCTAGTTCTTTAAAAAAAATCTTGCACGTGCTTCCTGTTATGTATAAGACGTTTGGATGGCCTTTGCAAATTTAAGAAGTGCAAATTTCAGTTATTCATGCAGAATAATTCGTTTGTATTTATATAAAAAATAAATAAATAAATGAATAAATAAAAAAATGAATGATTTTGTTGTTGACTTTTGCAATCAACCTTAATGATAACTTTTTTTAAAATCAATAACTTTTTTTGCGTCAAGTTTTGATTATGTTTCAACTTCCTCACATTTCAGCCTAACTCCAGAAGCCTTTTTTCCGCATTATAACTGACTCAGCATCCCAGCGTTTCGTTAAAGAAAAATCGCGAAAAAAGCCTGTGGAACCAGTAATATAGGCTTGCGGAACAGATGTAAGGAAACTATTTTCTCAAAAGAAAGCAGACAGCTAGAAGAACCTATATTTGACACGTGAGCAATTTGAAACCCATATAACGTCAGTTATTCCTCTTAGTTTCGATCTTTAGGACTGATTTCGTGCAATTTGTGGCATCGAAACGGCTCAAAATATGGCTTCCAAAATGTTAAGAAATATACACGCACACATTAACGAAAAATAGGCCTCCCTTTGATCCGCAAAAATGCAGTAAAAACTGATGATGGAGAAAAACGTTCTGATTCAGCCTATCTAGAAGAGAAGTGGTTTTGCAGAGCGTAAATTTTGAATCATTCTATGAGGATATGAAGGCTCTTCTCTTCATTATGGTTGATCAATTATGCAAATAATAGGATAGTAAAAAGCAAGAAAAACAGAATGAAAGACAAAGATTTTTGGGTCATAAAACAGGTAAAAAGGATTTAATGAAGAACTGCAAAGAATCTACGCGATTTCTCTTCAATAATACGAGATGTCTGATCGATATCGCAGTAAAATTCAGGGCGTGTTGCTGCAAATATGCCCTCATTTATCTCAACCTTTTAAAGCATGATCTGTGATATTGAACTTATCCGTATAACATACTCACGGTTGACACTACACGGAAAGTAAAAAAGGTTATAGCGTCGTTTTTTTCATCAAAATTTACAAAAATATTTTTTTAGAAAATCTCGATCTACTTTACATGATCTTTCTAATGAATTCTTCATTAGTCCATATTTCCACCAGGAAGTGACTGAAAATAAGCAAAGCAACTTTCCCAAACAAAGCCGCATTATGCTGCAAACTAAAATGAGTAAAAAGTGAAAAGTGTAAAATGTTTTTCTCGCAATTAAAATTCGGGTGGTATCTCTGACGTTTTGAGTTCTATTGTCAAAAATAATTAGGCTGTTACGCTGATTGTGGGCTCATTTGTAAAACTTAGACGCTGACCGAAAAAAGGGTGTCACAATTTACGTTAATAATCAATAATCGCTTTCTAATTAACACCACCCTCTAATAAATGCGTACCTTTAGATGCGGCGTTTATTAGAAAACCCTGCAAGTTGCAACGTTAAACGAAAAATTGAGGACAATGTAAAAAAGACAAGTTTAGGTTTAATAAACCAGTTTTAATTGTTTTCGTTCATGAAATTGATCGATCTCTAGTGGCAAATAAATAAATTTTGCTTTCGTTTTTCTAGTTCTTCATGTAGTATATTTCCCCTTTGAAATAAATGCCGCCTTTTAATAAACGCCCCCCCCAAAAAACAAATGCGAAAATACGGTGATTAGTTATTTGACAAAACGAGGATATCTGTTAAGACGAAAAGAACGGGGTTTTTTACATTCAGGTTGTCATTTCCTTTGGCTCCAGAAAAATTGATTCCAAACTGTGACCATAACGAATTTAATTCAATTGTTGTGCTTTCATATTTTTCAGAATAATAGTTTTCATTTAGTAATATTTGGCTTTATGCAAGTGCGGCAGGTTCAAAATTTTGCGGCTTCTTTTTCATATTTAGAAATGAAGTGATGTAGAGCAATCTATATAAAGAAAGACAAGATTTTTTTCAAATTTCAACATCTTCATCATCTCCGTCATCTTCATCAACCTCGTCCGGCGGATTTTTTTTCGATACATCTCAAAACATGCAGTGATCTTTCTTTTTCTTTCTTCCTTAATGTCTCTAATGAACGCCCTGGACGCTTATATAACGGGGGCGGTTGCAAAACTATTTTCAGATTTATGTGGGCGCTTATTAGAGGGGGCGCTTAATAAAGGCTGGGCGCTTATTACAGGAAATACGGTATTACTTCGCTTTTGTATTTTTCTTCATTTTCCTTTGTAGGAAGTGTAATAAATTTTTCAGAAATAATTAATTAGTAAAGCGATTTTGCGATTATCACAAAGAATAATATTGTGACAAAAATTTCTTTTTGAATATTGTACGGCCCTTTCTCTCGAACAAAGGTTCTATTGAATCGACTGCGGCATCGTGTTTGTGCAGGAGGAAAAAGCAATTACTGATGAAAAACAATTAAAGTTATTTATAATTTATTATAATTGCCACTTAAGCAAGAAGTGTTTACCAGATTAGTGCGATTTAACAAGTCTAGAAACTCCTCTAAATTTCTATACCCATTTTATTTTACTTTAACGACCAAATTAAAATCATATAAACTCTAAAAAATGTCGTAATATGTACAGCACGACCAATACTGACAGACAGCACTCGTCGTGTTGCAAGATTAGAGTGTACTGTGTCCCTAAAAATGCTAAAGCACAATCATTCCTGCTTATTTTATTTGTGGTTATTACTGAGCAAATAGAGTTACTAATATTTGTTTCATATTCTACTTTTATTTCGAATGCAAGACTCTTTCTAACACAATCAATCGACCACCACCATGAGAATTTCTTCTGGCCCTAATTTTATATTAATCCAAAGCAGATAGTGCATTTGGACTATCCAATTTAGTTTAACCATAGTTAATAGAAAAAGAATGGTTAGGAAACTAACAATAGCCTATTAAATCATGTTTTTGTTTCGCATTTCTGAGTTTAAATGGACACGAAAGTGCACAAACACATGTCGCGATGTATAAAGAGTAATGTTTTTAAGAGAAAAATAAAGTTTTATCATTAAAATCTTTGTATTTATTTTGGGTCGAACGAACGAATAAAAGTCAGATTTTACTGAAAATAAACAATAACTGTTTAACTATATTGTGAAAGTGCCATAAATAACAACGAAACTGACAAGATTTCTTTCCGTACAGCACATGCATAAAAAGAAAAAGATTTCAAACTTAAGCCTCTTTCCAACTTACCAAAGTTTGTTATTCATGCGTACAACGCTCCTAATATTTACTATAAGCTACAATGCTTCCTGCTTTTTGTACCTTGTAGCCGTTTGCTCAAAATGTTGAAAATAAATGCATTGGTCAAAGCCAAACGGAAAGGATAATTTTATCTATCCGGCGACAAATATTTTGCACAACTGATCATTGTTATAGTGGAAATAGGGCTTCCAAAACTACTGCAGGTACCAGTGCTTGTGATACCTTTTACTTTTAGTCATATTTCAGAGAACAGTGGTTTCTCAAGCTTGAATAGGCAGTTCTGAGCTTGACTTACCGATGCTCTCTGAATCTCTACTTTGTTTTCTATTTTTCTATTTTTACTTCTCAACAATTTTATCATTTTTAAAATTTTAAATAATAAATTATACTAATTTTTAACCCTTTATTTTTATTTATAAATAGCACGAAGAGCCATTGTATATAATGGAAGAGGCAAATACATCATTATATTATTATTATATCAACATCACGTTACAAATTTCTTAATCAAAAATATCACGATACATTAAAATGCATGCATTATAGACTTCGACAGGAAGTAGCGTTAGATGGTTGCAGCACGATCAGAAGAACGAAAGACGATAGGGGTATTTCCTGCCGAACCGAATTGGAGAAGATGGTGGCTTAATGAGATATAAAAAAAAGTAGAGTCGTTGAAGCATCATTCAAAAAGTAAATTGAAGAGGATAACATATACGCTTGTGAAAAACATTTGAAATATGAAGCAGATACTTTAAAGTTCCGTCGATAGAAAAAAATGCGTCAATTATTCATGTTTTTTTCTCGTAAGAAATGTGATAGCAAGGCACGTCGGCTGTCTCAATGTATCCATTTTCTAAATATTGTGTTAGAGTACTATTTCCTCGTTATTTTCTTCAGTAATGTTACTCGCTTTTGGTTTTGCATGTTCATCAACTTCCTCCTCCAAATCACTTTCTTGTTTACGACTTTTGTGAAGTTTTCTTACATACGTTACATATAAACTGACCAACAACAACCTAAAATCTTTTTTTTGCTATTATAAATCAAGAAAATAATAAGGGCAGGTCTGACATGTGCACGCACACACAATGCGCATAAAGAGCAAAAAGCGTGTCTCAACAAAAACATTGGCAGACTAGTACTGAGAAGACAGCAGCAAACAGCTTATTAAAAACTTACATTTTCAGAAATTCGTTCAGAAAAGATATCCAAGTGCTTATTTAGTTCTAAAATCTCTAAAATCTCGTCAAAATCGTCCTCAAAGAAGTCAATCTGCTTAGAACATGCGGTGTTTTCACCATCGCCTCGCGTCAGTTTTTTAAATTTGTGCACTTTCGTAATCATGTGACGCGCACTTTCAATATCAAATTCAAAACAAAAAGCGCCTCCTTTGATGTTTGCCGACCTTCATAACTATTCTTATCTAATAACTATGGTTTAACGTGCAACAAAGTATTCCAAAAGGAACATTCGGAAAGAAAGAGACTCAAATGGCTCAAATTTCGTCCCCTGTAAATAGCGTCAATTTTTTAGTAAGACAAAAATACAGTAAATAAAAACGAAATTTTCAATATTTGTTCTTGACCCATTCTCAAATATAAATAAATAACAATTAATAATAACTTGCAGTTACAAACGAAGCCTTATACAGCAAACTCTCTAACTCGACTCCTATAATTCGACCACCTCTCTATTTCGAACAAATCCATCGGCACCGTGAAAATTCTCTATGAAAGGCCAATGTCCCGTAATTCAAGCTCTCCATAGTTCGAACGATTTTCTTATGTCCTTTGGAGTTCGAATTATAGAGAGTTCACTTTATGTTAAAATTTGTTGCTGCTTACTTATTTGTCTTTTGGAGAAATGGAGGGAAAAATTAGATAACAATCACTTATGGTTGAATGGCATTTTTATGTATCTGCTCAAGGCTTTCGACTGCATGCCCCATTATTTTTTGATTGCGAAATTAGCAGCTTTTCGGAACGAAAGGAATGCTCTTCTCTACATATTGTCATATCAGTAGCTGTAATCGGCGATTTATTCAATTCTTTTCCCGCATTGTCTGAAAATTTACTGACAATTATAGTTGATTTTCCTAAAATGGAAGGATAAAAATAAATTGATTTGTAGAGTTTGGAAGAATGATTCAGCACATTGAAAGGTTGTTGAGCAATCTATATGAAGGAATGCGATTAGCAATGAGGACAAGACAAAGTAGTGTGATCAAAGACCCGCTGAAACAGAGACATCTCATGCCTTCGTGGGTCAATTTTTTTTGCTCGTGGGTCCAATCAATTTTCTCGTGGGTCTATTTATTTTGCTCGTGGGTCCACTTTTTGCCCGTGGGTCTTTCTTTTTTTCTTATTTTTTTTTCTTAGAAGTCACACCACTCACTTTCAGAATTTTGACCGAAAAACGAGGGTCAAAATAAAACACAAAAATAATTAAAAAGTTTCATTTTTCTTAAAGTTTGACTAGAAGTTTGAATTCAAGAGACAAATTTGGCAATGGATTTCATTCGTTCTAGAAGATTTTTTTAATTCTAGGGGTAAAATTGCTTTGTTAGCCAGGCATGTTACACGCATAGGCATAACCATCCTTTCCTCCAGAATTTCAGCTTCAAATACCCAGTATTTTGCATCCCTCGTTTGTGCTGCGAATAACACTGAACGCATTAAAAATTATATCAGTGCTTTCAAAACGACTTCGACGAAATGTTTAAAATGACAGACATATATGCTGTCACATTTGTCAAT
>JAYJMG010137857.1:0-11564 GCA_036873935.1 Stomotoca atra
TTTCCAATAACCGCCCGGGCGCTTATTTAATAATTTAAAAAAAAATCGAACCTCTAATAACCGCCCCGGGCGCTTATAAAATTATTTTTGAATTTAGGGGGGCGCTTATTAGAGGGGGGCGCTTAAAAGAGGGGGGCGCTAAAAAGAGGATTTACGGTATTTTGTTTATTGCACAAAATGTTTAGGTTAGGTTTACTATGATAAAATTTGCAGCGAGTACAGAAATATGGGTTTGAATCCCATGCAGTCCACTTTTTATACTTCTCTCATGAGTCATGACTATGATGTAAAGCACCAATATTTGGTGCACGGGAACACTAGTATCTAACAATAGAGTACCCGAAATATCAGATAGGCAGGGTATTTCTGCCAAACTCTTGTATGAATGCCACTGTCATTAAAGTACTCATTATAATTATCCAGTTACATTTCCTTTTCAATTAGGAAATGTTTGAAGTGGGAAGCTTAAGTAATCAATTTACATTCCAGTTTCAATTATGGGAATAGATTTCGATTGACACGTATATTAACTTCATTACGATTCGAACAGTCCAATCATGCAGACAAAACTGTTTTTTGTGTAACTGTGCAATGAAGAAGACTGTCATGGCTCTGATTCCTCTGTGTGTAGCAGTGATAAGAAGTACTAGATGTGAGAATTTCTTTTGAGCATTTATCAGTTGTCTAAATAGAAATTACAGTGTCATGAGAATTCCAGTGTAGGACATCTAAAGAAGACAACTAGCCAACGGTGAAGTAAAGGCAGACGCTTCCTATATATTTAGACCTTTTCCAATTTACATGCTTCCATACGTAGCTGAGTAAAATGAGTCAAGAATATTGCCTCTATGACGCCAAGGTGGAATTGGCGATACAAAACATTATAGCGTGTTGACATCCTGGTATTGCTCTATGATTTTCACTTCTAGTGTCATTTGACCATTTGACTTGCACATATAGTAGCTGATATATGAAAGGTTGGTTCTGTTATTTTTAACTTATGTTCCTTTAAGGCTAGTTTCTTTGGCGCCTAAAAACTTTCAAATTTTCTTTAAAAAAACAACATAAAATAAAGTAGTTTTTAAAGTATGTGATAAACTGTATCACAAACCTTACGCCCGAGGAAGGTGTTTCACGGCATATGCATGTCATAGATTCACAAGACATTTTCTCACCATCAAATGTAGAATTGTTTTAGATTTGTCCTTTTTGGATGAGGACAGGCTAGAGAGCATAACATTGTGCGATTTTGGGTTCGCTTGTGACTGAAGATGGGCATATTATAATAATTTGTTCTTGTTTTTGAATTGTTGATCTTCCCTGCCCAGCAATCATGAATTTTCCATGTAAAACGCGATTAAAGTTGAAGTTGAGTTTTTGTTTGTTGGATAAGTTTTCTTTACTGGCAGCCATTTTGAAGTTTTGTTTTCCCTAGATAAAATTTCAGTGTTTGTATTGCATTGCAACAAATTTGTGGCATAAAGCGCAAATGAATTTTTCTAACAATGAAACATGCCACAAACACAAAAAAATTCTTGCTGTCCTGGCTGAAGTTTAAAGTCTCTCAACATTTCTTCAAATTATTTGTCCTTAAAAGCATATCTCCACATTGTGATCTGTAAAGAATTAATTGATTGATTGATTCATGCATGTTCATTCATTATTATTATATTCATTCATGATTTTGTCACCAGAGAGGCAATTTTTGTCTTTAACGTCATGGTATTGCATGAAGTAGAACTTTTTTATAGAGTAAGTAATGCTTTGTGCTTTATAATCTTTTACTAATTTCAAACTTTATTCATGAAAGAAAGAAGATGTTGAAATCTTATAGTGGAATCAAGCAAGCCTCAGTAATGAAGCAATGACTGGCTCAACTTCGCACATTTCACAATGATGGCATTATGTCTTTTGCTATTCTTTCTTTCCAGTGATTACTTGTCATAGTGAAGTATCTCACGTAAGGTTCATGATTAAACGTGTGTTGCAAGACTTGTCTGATTCGAAAAAATAATTTCCACTTTGAGGTGTGAGGTTGAATTTCAAAGTGTCATATTTTGTTTATATTACTATATAAAAGTATAAAGTTTTTGTCACTTAAATGTCTTCACAATTGTATGCTATATGGATTGTTGATACTCAGGTATACTCTTTGGATTGTTAAATTGTTTGCTTTTTAAATGTTTAAGTGCTCCTAATTAATGGGAAATTTTCTCTATGCATCAAAGTTTTCTGAAAAACTGAAGCAAAAAATTGGCTCATTGTAAATGACGTCTATTGACAATTTTCTTTATAATAAACATTATGTGTGCTTAATAAAAACAATGTTTGGTATGCATTTTATTCTTTATTTTAATAAAAGGTTTAGGATTTTTTGCTGAACTCATTGAGATTTTTGGTTTTTATGTAAGATTTTAAAAATAAACATGCTGCATGTGCAAGAATAATTTTGAGTAAACTTTCTTAATTGTTAGTAAACCACCTCAGACAAAAAGTATATAGGTTTTCTATTATAAACTATGGTCTAACCTGTTATACACACAAGAAATATAATATAGAAAAAAATGAATAATGAATAAATGAGAAATTTATATCATATATTAATTGTTTTGCTGAACTCGTTGTTTTGGTGAAATAGCAAGGTCTAAAATAATGTTTTTCCAAAGTTTTCTTCCTTAACCAATTATCTGTAGTGTACTTTAACTAATTCATTAGCTAATCTGAAAGTTGCGTTTTTTAAAAATCTAAGCAGCTCGAGTTTTCCGTAGAATTTAATTATTTCATTCACTTAAAACAGGATACCTGTTATTTACGAACTTCATATCATAAACGGTTTGAAGAAGATTTTCATGAAATTAGTCTTCTATATTGCATATGACAGTAGAGGAAACTTTTCTTGTAAGTAAAAAGTCAATCTGTATAAAACTTGCTAAAGACAAAAGTATTGTTTCTTATAAAAAAAAACAATGTATAAGTGATTTGTTATGGTCATGCTATACCATTTCTTAATCTCCCGGTAAGGATAATGGTCTGATCTTTTTTTAAATAATTTAAGTAATGGGATTATGAATGATAAACTTAAAGAACTCATTACTGGCCGTGTAAATATGATTTTATCTTTAAAATTGGCAAGAAGTAGAGTTTAGTTGGCCATCACAACTACTACTATTATGACACCAATTTTTGTTGGTTGGCTAACATAGCAAATGAAGGAAAGGGTTCAGTTTTTCTTCTGTTTTGAGACGTAGGAAATTTTGAATCAACCACGATATGTTCTTGAGTTTTTTTATTTTATTTTTTACTTTTTTGAAACATTCAACTCAAACTTTTCACAAATTTTGGTCTGAAAATTTTGGTCTTTTGGGTAGAAAATAGGAAAGCTTTTATTCACAGGCAGAGGCTTGAATGCGTTTTGGTTTCTGGGACGAAAGTAGTTAAACAATTATCCTAATTATATTAATGTTTTGCTCCATTTGGAGAACTTTAAAGTTTTTCTCTCCTGCTATTTCATTTTTAGTGTGTTTGTTTCTATCTTTTCATTTACTTTTTTTTGTCATGCTCATATAGTATATCTGCAAGCAAGATGTGTCTACTGAATTCTTATTCTGCATCTCTATGAAAAATAGTAAGTATTTGTTGCTTTTGAGACAAAAATACTGTCTGACAGATGAGATGCAAAAACGTTTAAGCAGACGTCTTTAGTTGTCAAATAATGCTTAAGGTCAAGTTCTTTCCCCATCCTTTATTGGCATACTTTGGACTTTGAAATTCTATGTTTTGAAAATAGAGAACCGCTGTAGCAGTTTTTCTTTGGGTTATGTTGTAAATCTTTGTAAAATTTTGATTCACCAAAAAAAAAAATGAGTTTGTTTCAGAAAAACTGACTGGGTGAATTTTTTTTAGCCTTAAAGTGAGGAGAAAAATACACTTATGATTAAAATCCAAACAAAACATTAAGTTACAAAATATTTGCAAAAATAGACGCAATGACGCGACAACCGGTAAAAGAACTTTATGGTGGCCTCCCGGGTGAGTATTTTTTTCGTGACCTGCTTTTTTGGAAACAAACATATTTTTTGGATGGCCTTCGCTATAAGTTATCAATAAGCAAAGATTGTATTATTTTCATTTCACAAAGACCGTTTAGAATTAACAATGTATTTACCAATGCTCCAAGAAATACTCTATGATTTTATTTTATCTTACACTTTTGTTCTTGTGAGCAATATCCCCATTAAACTATTTTGTGACAATTGCCATTATGATGCTTATGGATATGGTGGTTTATATTTTTTTGACAGTCACCTGAAAACATATTGTATTTCATAATTTACTCTGTAACAACTGTGTTGTAGCAAGAGCTTTCTTTTCTTGACTGAAGAAATTAAAAATATGTTCTAGAAAACTGGTTTTGGTGAGTGTTTATTGACAAACTTTTCTTCATTTTCTGTTGTTTGCACATGCTGTTGAAATTTGAGAGTGAGTTTAATTTGATTTTTTATCTGATACAAATCTTTTTAAAGTTTCCATAGAAATAAACAATGAGATAATGATTGTGGAAACACTGGTAGCAACTGTTATACTGCATGTTTGTCAAGGTAGTGATATCATTGTACAGAATGATGGGCCGCTTGACCAGTCAAAGAAAATTGTTTTTCATGGCCAACATCATGAAGTAAAAAAGATAAATGCAAGTTTTTTCCAGAATGGTAGCAAGATTGAAAAAGAGGTATGACTTCAACTTGGAAGTATTTCCTACATAAAAACTTTAAACTGTGTTTCTGCTCATTGTTTATTTTTGACTATTTAATCTCGTTAGGCGCGATTGTTTTGAATGCAACGTGGTTGTGTTGTCGAAGTAGCCTAGAAGCAACATATAGCCCCTGTGCTAGGTCCTCCTTCGCAAATTATTATTTCACACGAGACTGGGAGAATAGAATAGCGACCATTTGGAACAAGATATGCCTACAAAGGAGTGTCTATTTCTATTGTAACCCTCTCGTACCTACAATTGATATTCACCAAAGAAGAACAGAAAGCATGGTTTTCACTGTAGAGAAACTAATTTATGATTTTCTCTTTTTTCGTATTCCTTTGCAAAAAAATTTTCTTATACTTTTAGGGTAGTTCGGGTGTGATTCACTAAAAAATAATGATGCGTTGATAAATTTTCAAGTTTGTACGTGTTAAGTAATAATTGAGGATTGGTTTTCACTTGCCCTTTTTTTAAAAACACTAGCGCGATTGTTAACATGCAAAGCATTTTCTTCCTTTCTATTTGAACATCATGATTATCATGATTATTGTACATAAACTCAAGAAGACTTGGTCATGTACATTTCATGAGGTGCAATATCCAGGTATCTATACCAAGCAACATTTTTGAATTTCACTCCAATGGCATGCCATTTTCTCAACAGAAAATGTTAAATCCCATATCCCCTATGACTTAAACTAAACTGCAACATTTAAGGCTGGGGGCCCCTATAATCGAAACATCAGTGTCAATTAGTATGTAAGAATTTACACTTCTTGTATTTGAATGAACATGTGAATTCAATCGGAAAGTATTAGGAAAAACTGTTGTGACACTCCACAACAGATCAATACAAATAAACAACCTTCAACAATTTCTTCCATAGTGTTCGTCCTACCGTCATGCCAACACAACAGATCTTTGTGAATATGTCAAGTCACTACCTGCTTGCCAATTTGATGATGGCTACATTCAATATATTCAGTTTCCATTGTGTTATTTTCCTAAAAGTATATACTGGTGTGTATATGTGATTATGGTATGCTCGCTTTGTACATAGAATCTGTTGACTTGAAAAAAATGTTAATTCGACATGTTTTGTCTCCAGTCAGTCAGAAATGTGCTATCGACATTGGAGTTTTCTTAATTATGTTGTTTATTTGGTCTATCGTAGCATATGCAATATGATTTGGAAAATAATTTCCCTCTTTGTTAGTGTGAACATGTTTTAGAGTCGCTAGATGTCCTTTTTAAACAAATGCTTGTTTCTAATTTTCATGTTACACTATTCCGAATAAATTAGAATGTAGTGGAAAACGAGGAATTCGCATAAGAAATTGTATAAAGTGAACTTGTTTCAGCCAAAAATAGTGTTTAGAATAATCTTACCTGATTTTATTTATAGTATTCTCCTTATAGTAATTTTGTTTTTGTTTTTAGTTTCTATGGCTTGCATACATGTTTATTGCTCTTGGTGTGACAGCAGAAGAATTGTAAGTAATACCTTACGTGGATTAATTTTCGCATGGAAAAATCGCGAAAACAACGAAAATTAGTCCATGCGAAAATTAATCCACATAAGGTAATCTTTATAATGTTCTGTAGAATTCAAGTCAGTCCTACGAAGTTAAAAATTGTGAATGTAACAGTTCCACATACTTCATCATTTATAAATAGATCTGATACTTCCTTATCATTAATTTAAGCAGTTACACATGAGCATAAAAGTAAAGGAATGCTGACATTGCACATTTTTCGGCTACGAGGGATCTGTAATCTAGCATATTGATTTACTAAGGGCTCATTTTCTTTTGATAAACAGATAGACTTTTTAATCTTCTATTTCTACTTACCTAAAATGAAAGAAATTGAATACTTGTGGTGCTCTAACATCTTCGTTCAGAGACAAAACGTTCGAAAAACTATATGTAAAACTGTATAAGATAAATAGAGATAAGGTCTATGGCGTAAAAACACTGAGCTGGTGTTATTTTGTGAGCATACTTTATCAGATGGCTTTTGCTACCGGTCAACAGGTATGGGATCTCAAATGAAAGAAAAAAAGATTGATTTGAATTTTATCATAGTTATGTTACACCATTTCCCACATCATTCTGAAAAAAAGAGAGACATACCACGAAAACCTTGCTAGATATTTCACTTCTCTCACAGTTTGTTTACACCCTGGACCCCGCTGTGGGCTTTTAACCAGCCCCCAGACCTCCTACTTTACAGTTCCAGTATTCCCAAAAAAACTCTGGATATGTCATTGACATGCTTTGTATATCTTTTGTTTTGTTTTAGTTTTTGTCCTTGTTTGAAGAGTATTTCAAACACATTGCATATGAGTGACAGTGTTGCTGTATCCTTTTCAATCTAAAAAAGTTTTGCAGAAAGCATATTCGTAAATCAGACAAACAGTAAGTCTGCTTTTGTTGTCTCTGGTCTTGGGAGAAGTCTTCTGCAACAACAGGTAGTTAATGGTGCAATAACATTGTTGCTAATGTTTTTGAGGCACCAATGGAGTAGTTCTTGCACAAAGGCTTGTTACACAAATTATAATACGTCTCTCTATTGTGGTTAATAATTGATCTACTTTGATTAAACAGTAGCGTTGATGCTCCTTGCCAGTAAAATGGAAAACTATTAGTCATTTGTTTTGAGAACTGATAGAATGGTGCGTTTTTTAAAATTTCTACTTAAATATGTAAGACGTTTCATAGTTTTGTAGGTGTTTTGCTTAAAACAAAACAGCATATCGTGTAATGAATATCATGTAATAAAGTAAACTTAACATGAAACTTCTCAGATATTGTTCATAATAAAAACAGCATAGTTTGTTAACTGAATTTTGTGTTTTCCTTAACACAGTGTCCAGGGTGTAACCCTTCTAGCATTGGGTAATGGAGCACCTGACATCTTCAGTGTAATTGCTGCAGTTAATAATGCTAATCCAGAAACTACAGCTTTAGCCTTCCAAGAACTATTTGGTAAGATGATAAAGTTTTATTATTTCGTACTGATAATGGTGCAAACGGAAAAGCTTTTAGAAAATATATTATCGTATGGAAAAAAGAGTTATTTTGGTGCTGTGTGTGTTTCTATCCAGAACTGTGGTACGAGAGATGATGAATTTATTAAATCGTAGAATCAGCCCTTAGGAACATTGCTTTTGCTCTGTTGTTTGTATCAGTTAATTTATTTATTTATTTTGTTTGTTTTATTGCTGAAAGATTGATTGTTGAGTGAGCACAAGCAGTTATGTTCTTAAAATAATTGTCCACCCTTCTCATAAAAAAACCCTCCCAAAATAATTTGTCAGGTGCCAATTTCTGTAAACAAACTTTTCTTACGCTGTAGCCATTTAAAATTGAGTTTCATCACAAAAAGGAATTAGTTCTGTTCTGACTTAATGATATTTTTGCCTACAAAACAAAATGAATATAAAGTAAAACAGTATTTAAGAATGGATTTGTAAAACATACCGAATTTAGGAATTGTGTTTACAAGATCGTGGAGTAAATGTCAACTTAAAATCAATTTAAGACTGTTTTTGACTGCACGACAAAAGCCATATTACAATGATCTTAATCAGGCAGTGTTTTTTCTTCTACGCATTTGTCTTTTGTTCGATTCATTTCTCTTAAGTTCAGTAACATCAAATTGCGTACACCTTTCATTTTGTTTCTCTGATAAAATTACATTAAAACAAGCATCTTTCATAAAAATTCAGTTCAAGTGAAAGATTGGTGGCACATCTTTGAAGTTGAAAAAACACCAGCTGTTGTGAAACAAAATCCCCACGAATCCACGAAACAAAACGTTCTATTGCAAAATGTGTCCACTGAAAGTTATTGCAATTTTGGGTTTGGTGGCCACCAGCCTTAAATGTTGACTGTAAATTCATAAGTCCATTATATGTGCATGACTGCAGGAACACCTAATAGGATACTTTTATGATTCATGTTACAATAGCGGAATTGCTTGGTTTCTATCTAACATTGAGATATCTCCGCTTTTGTAGGTGCTGGTATTTTCGTGACCACAGTGGTAGCTGGTTCTATTCACATTACTACGTCTTTTAAGCTGGCTCGGAGACCATTTCTGCGTGATGTTGTATTCTACTGTGCAGCAGTTGCTTGGACGATTGTTGTTATGTATAAAAGAGATATCAAGACGTCAGAAGCTATAGGTAAGAAGGGATCTTGCATTCTTAGTTGCAGCTTCAAAAATCTTATGTTTGATTTACCTCTTTGGCTATGTTGAGAAAACTTTGTAACCAAGTTTTCGACTTAAAGAAGAAGTAAGGTCAAGGCAAAAGATACCTCAGGTGCTGTAAAGAATGATGACATTTAATTTAATGTTATTGCTGCAAATACTTTCTTCGTTAACACTGCAACTCTTCGTTTTTAAATGTTTTTATTTTCCTTTTTGCATGATTTTACATTGACAGGTGGTCAAGGTACTACAGTCGAGCTTTTATCATTCCAATTTAGTGTTTATTGGTTTTTATCGTTATCTTCACGAAACAGACTAATTGGTGATTGACTTCAGTAATGTACTTCAAGCAACAAACAGCTATTCTATTAATATAAGATTGAGATCCATAATATTAGATTGAAACTGGATTTTCGTGGGGAGTCTATTAGAAACTTTCTGCCGAGAGCAATGGGGCAATGGCAAATAAAAATAAAAATAAAAATGCTCTCGTTAAATAAGTGCCCTGGGGTAAGGACGGAAATCTTGTATGAATACCAAATCAATGCATAGCTTATTGTGTTTTTTTTTTAGGTTTTATTGTTTTATATTTAATGTACGCATTGCTTGTGATTTTTGGTCAGTTAATCAACAGACGGATTCGAAATCGTGCACCAAGCTTTAGAAGGCTGATCACAAGTAATTTTTTTTCATTACGTTTTTACGCAATCATACGGAGAAAACGTGCTTGTCAATGAAAGTCTTAATCTGAAGGTATTGCTTGTTTGGTGAAGTTATTTGCCCAAGAATGGAAATAATTTTTGAAACATGCAAACTCTTCTTAGTTTCTTCTTAGCGTGAAGTGCGCGTATCAAAAAGTTCCCGCAATTTTCCGTTTTATTTTTTCTGCCTGTTGTCTTTTATTTTTACACCATTGAAGTTACCTTTTAAAACATTTCTGCATTCAACGGTTATAGAATCTGCAATGCATTGCACATCTTAGTTTGGGGTACTTTATGCTAAACAGAAAATCAACTTAACTTGGCCTAATAAAAGAATAAGCTTTTGCGCTGTTTGAAAATAATTTACTATAATATAAGCTAATGTAAACAAACTGCTATTGCCTAAATCATGTTGACCGTAAAACGACTGTGCAATAACGCAATCCACATTAGATGTTGCTTTTAATAGTATACATCTGAGCTGTTATTTGAACTCCGAGCAGTTTCGTAAATAAATGAAATTGTGAACTGTGGAGTAGAGGTGAATGTATCAAGCAATTTAGCCATGGAAACAAATTTTCTGATAGCCTCTACATCAAAATTCTATATTGTTTCCTCAGATAATTATTTTTTAGGATACTGGATGTGCCATTAAATAAAAAAATAATTATTTGAGGAAACAGAAAGATTTGCTTGGAGTTAATAGTTACAATAGACTGGATTCCAGTTGTTACGATTCAATTTCTTCAGACATTTAATTTAAACTTTGGAGGACATTCTAAATAAGTATTTGACTCATGCAGTAGTAAAAGTGAATGAGTAATAATTGTCGAAGTTCAAAGTACTTTATCCCCAAGTTAATGGCCATTTTAAAAACAAAGTAATTCTGGGGAGATATTAATACTTGAAAACGAGCAAATTAAAAGACAATAGAAATATCTTTTCTAATCGTAGAACAGGCCTTCATTAGTGACTTCCTGGATTTCTTGTTTTTACCTGTTAGATAAAAAATACAAGGAGATATTTTAACTTGAGCTCAGAAATCAAGGCATCCTTTTTTTAATTACATCTCTTGATGCTGATGCTATTTCATTTTCTTTTAAGCATTGTTGTGGGGTGTTCACTGTGTCTCATGATCACAATAAGAACTGCCATGAGGGTAAATAAAATTTGCTTCATTAAGAAAATATATTTTGGTATGATGTAAACCTCTGAAATTGCTAGCCTCACAACGCTGCATCCAGACATGTTTTCGTTTGAATGGTATGTGGCCCATATAGTTATCTTTGTTATTCAGTGCAAGTTGTGAGATTACTTTCATTAATTTTCGATTTTATTCTAGTAAATGAGGAAGACCAGCCTTCCAATGTTCGTCATATTGTTCAAGATCTGACAGAAAGTGCTGACTTTGCATCTTACAATTATTCTCTGGATCATGCACACATGATTAAAGAAAATATCCACCAACCATCAAGACATCCGCAAGAAAGGCTGCAGACTTACGCTAATGTCAATGAAATATCTGATGGTATGTTAATTTAAATTTGAAGTTCTTTTGGATATATTTAGTTTTTGATTTCTTGATTTTTCAACGTAGAAAAGGGGTATGTTGGCCATTTGTGAGATCGCCTACGACAACACTGTGAGGTTCTGCGACCACCTATAGGTTTGAGCTGTTCAATTCAAAAGTCCTTTAAAGGAATTCGAATTAATGCAGTTTTGAATCAATTAGGTCAGGAATCAATATTAAACCTCTTGCAATACAAAATACCACTTTGCTTTTGTTCTGAAGTCTTCCATTTATTATTTTACTGTTGTATTATTTGTTGTATTATTTGTTGTATGATTTCATTATTTTTTTTACTTTTTTTTCCAGACTCAGAATTGAT
>JAYJMG010137968.1:0-13487 GCA_036873935.1 Stomotoca atra
CAGGAATTCCCACAGGTCCGTTGTTGTCATAAAAGAAAGAAACATTAAATTAATCACTATTTTGGTGAAAGTTTTCATCTTATTTTAGTAATGATTTTAAACAAACGAATTCAAACTGTTTAAGTTTGCGATGCCACAGCACAACTGGCGAGAGAGGCAGATCTTCCACCACGTGGACCTATTATACCTATTGTAATATGCGCCTGAGCATATCCGAAAACCCATTTGTATTGTAGTTCAGAATCCGAAAAGAAACTACGTTTCTGACTTTTCTGCGAACGCCAGAAACAACGCTTTACCCCACCTAACCATTGCAAGTCCATCTTGCGGTTTAATTTGGCGCGATTAGCGTGCATTTTTTACGAATTTTTCCTAAATTAAGCGTATTAGTGCCATCTTTTTTCGTGGCAAAAAATTGCTGTCACAAGAATAACAGACAATTTTGTGGTTATTTTCGCGACAAAAATTGCTACGTCAATAAGTTACTATGTCACGAAAATGCTTTATTTAAAATGGCACAAACTTCACTGGATTTATTTCTGGACAGTTCACATGGTTTAAGTCTGTGCACGAGAGGGAAAATTCAAATGCAGCAAAATTATGCATATGTTTCCCGGAAAGACAGTAAACAACTGGGTATTCAATGTTTACATCTTTCGTCTGCCATATTAACTTATATCACGAAAATGAAGATCTTATGTATTTTCTTGACTCAACAATTGTGAAAACAGATGGTACTAAAACGCTTCCGTAACTTAATTTTTTTTAGTAGGCCAAGTAAAGTTCCCTTCAACACAATGGGTATGAAAATCAAGTCAAACTCAATATTTTCTGGAATAAATAAAATAAATAAATAAAATAATATAACTCATTTTTTTTATTCTAAAAAAATCTCGAGTTATGTAACTCGGTATTTTTATTTTACAAAAAAACCCGAGTTATATAACTCGGGATTTTTACTTTTTTAAAAAAACCAAGTTATATAACTCGAGTTTTTTATTCGTCTAAGAAAAGCGAGTTATAACTCGGAATTTTTATCCCAATAAAAAACCCGAGATAAAATATCTTGACTAACTTGGTTTGTGACGTCACAATTTTAACTCGGGTTTTTTAATTCGGATTTTATAACTTGGTATTTCCCTGCCCAACTGGAAAATAGGCGAGGAAAATTCGACTTTTGCGCTCTTATTCACAGAATTTCTCTCAAAATTCATGAACCTTTAAGGATTCAATCATAAGAAATTGAGAATAAGGTACTGCGAAAGGGAAAATAAGTTTTTCACTTTCTTGCATAAAAACAGCACCAACTGTTGACATCCTTCCTACTCAAGCTTCGCTGAATTTTTGAATTTTTTTTTGTCTATTTTGCATAAGAATACTTATCAGGGCTCTGGCGATAAAAAGATTTTGGCAATGTGTGAACAAATTAAAACTCTTGAAATCGATAGAATTTGGACACCGTTCAGATAAAGACGCCGGCACCAGATAAGGGCTTATGTCACCTATATGAAACCCAATTTCTAGTTAGAATTAATTCTACCTACACGAAAACGAGAAATGAAAACAGAAGCAACAACGTTATTTTCTTAGAATAATATCCTGCAAATGTCGGAACACATCTCAAAAGGGGCTTGAGTCTTATTCGACAGTGACTCTGTTTGCGCCGCCTCTAATAGGAACTGCACCATTTTTAATAATATTTAGTCACACCCTCAAATATCGCTACAGGAAGGCATACGATTCGAGCCCATTCTAAGAGATTTTTTTACTTACGCACAAATCTAAGCTATGATCTAACGATTCGTCATTGCAGATGTCAGAATTTACGTGATTGCTAACGATGCATGTTCAGCCCGTTGAACTGAGAAAATATCCCCACAATATGGGCATTGCAACGTCGTGTGACCATTATACATGTTGAAAAACCCTTGCCAAGTAACAATCAAAAATTTCCAAAAACACATGGACATATTACTCTTTAAAGGACATCTTATTGGAGTGTGTTAGATAATTATAAAAAAACTAAAACTTCATTTTATGGATTCACTCCTCCGTCTTCAAAAAGTTACAAGAAAAAAAATTTCGTCTTGTAACAGTAATTGTAATTTTTAATGTAAATTGTAATTACCTCAGCGTTCGCGCTGAGTCTTGAGATGGGTTCCTGTCGTCGTTGTGGTTGTATTTTTGCGGGTTTGGCGTATGGTATTTAACGCTCCACGCAGTCTTTCTTTTGGTCACCGCCGTGTAAGTTTGGTGTATGGAATTTTTAGATAAAGTTCATTCAATGATATCTCGAAGCAGGCAAAAGTCATTCAACGTTCAACGCAACGCTGTTGAAGCGAACTTTCGAATTTTCAATTAGTTGCATGGCTTCTAACTCCACATATTGTCTTATGCAGTAGCGGAGCAAACTTACCTCTAATATGATTTGTGTGCATCTGCATTGCACACTTAGCCAAGTTTCTTTGCTCTAATTTTTCTCTCTTCGTCTAAACAAATCTATTATCGAGACAAAAGGGCTAGGAAACCGGATTGTTGCATCCTTTTCCTCATCACGATTTGCCATCATGGAGACAAGGAGTATGCTGCATCGCTGAGGTTCGCAGCGCTCCGCTGCTTTATTCGTCTTAAAACGGAGGTGTCTATTTTCCCCCAAAATATCACGGAAATTAATAATAATAATAATTAATAATAGTTAAGGAGTTGGAACTTGCACAACTCAATAAAATTTCAGTTGAATGCGTTCATTAGTTCCACACGTTACAATTTATGATGCTTTTTAATAGATGTTAAAATAAATAACCATTGCAAACAGGAGAATACAAAGGAACGACCTAGTGGATATATTTGAAAGGTATTAAATATTGATAAAAATTTACGTCAAATAGGCACACCTTGGTCCAACAACACCATAAAAGATGGATGGATGTTCTAGAACATTGGTGTATGCCTAGTCTGACCTTGGTAGATTAAAAAATGCGCCATTTAGTTCATCCATGTTCTTTCACATGTGGCTCATTCCAGCTCGCACATGAAACAGCAGGTTCATTAATGTCTTTTGCAGCTCCTTTCATTAAAATATGTTTGACACGAATTGGAACTCCTGGAATCGAGTTTAACTGCATATATGCAGAGTGCGTGGAAACTTTGAATTCAATTGGTACTGAGAAAGCATAGCAGAAAGCTAAAATTTAAGCTGCACGCTGTATTGGCAATTTTATCAAATAGAAAGCTGTAAACTGCGCATTGGCCACATACAGAGTTCTTGGTTTAAATGAGAACCCGACAAGCTCGCTTGACCTACTTGTCGTAACTGCTATATTTTATGTAAACGTTGAAAAACATCCCTCTCTTCAGGTGATATCCGTATTTTTACACGACGCAGCAGCTAATGTTGTCATTGTAAACATTGTGTTGCGTTGCGTTTGGACGATGGTTCGGTAAAGTGTGCACTGAGCACGCAGATTCTCAAGTAAGTAACTATGTTTTTCAGTTTGTTTAGCGCCCTTTCCTTCAATGTTTAGCTAAAGATGTTAGTTGTTTAATTCAAAAATATTATGTTACATATATAGTGTGGCTGCATACTTTAGAAGTGAAGAAATGTTTCCGTCCTCAGGCTCAGAGACACAGTCGTCATCACTAAACTAATTTCTGCAGTGGCAATGCGACCGTCATAAATGAGCTCTTCTGCTTATCAAATATAGCTAATACCACTGCTTAGGGTTATTGTATATAAACCAAACATTCGGTGACATAAGTATAGCTACTGGTGAGGGCTGTAGTTAATCAATTAGAAGACCAGCCAGAGAGCATAGGTGAAGGCTATGGTAGCGGCAAAATAAACATAGATATTTCTAAAGTTAGCTATTGAAAGTTCTGGCATGATTCCCGGGTGGGACCTTACGGTAGACCTTCCGTTATTTGTGCATCAAATGGGTTCAACTCTTTTCCAGACCATGATAATTTTTCTTATTTTACAAGAAAGTCTTTGAAGACAAAGGAAAACATTGTTTTACATATTTTTATGCAGTGAATGGGCAATTGCAATTAACTATCTTAATACTTCTTTGTTTTATCATTCCTGATTGATCCAATGGGTACTTTTTGCACCTGATTGGTCTTGTTCCAACTTCAGATTTAACTCTACTTATTGCTTACTGATGAGTGGTGAGTGGCCATATAGTTTGCGGCTTGTAATCAATGAAAAGAGCGATTTTGTATCCGTCTAAAGAACAGGCCTTGGTTTTATGCCGCAAACGTTTACTCATAGAGCCAATTTCAGTTTCGTAATACTGTGAAAGTGTCTTAGATGTTATTTAAGAAAAGTCTGATTAGAAATCTAGTCTTTGTCAACCAGCTATTTTTTGAAGTATTTGATCAACAGTGTTATTTCAAATTACCTTTCATATTAAAATTATTACATTACTGTAGTTATTAGTTATTTTATATATATCATTTAGATGTGACAGTTTAGCATGTTTGTTATTTGCGAACGATAGAAAATCTTAAATGATCCTCACACTGTTGAAGATTTACAAGATAATTTGAATAAACCTTTTTAAAACTGGTCATATTTATAGTGTTTCACTATTGCTGTGTTTCCTGACAAAAAATATTTATATAACAGCTATCAGTTATTTTACTTATATTTCTTTTACTACTTAAAATGTCAGGTCGGCTAGCTTTAAATGCAGGCAAAAGATTTTCTAGTTATCAGTTGTTTTCAATTTTTTTCCTTTCTTTGTTTTCAATGTTTTACCTCATTATTTCAACAATTTTAGACATTATAGAACCTGATCCTGTAACCGACACGGTCCAGGTAAAATTATGACCATGCTGTGTAATAACCATTTTTCATTCCTTAGATGCAGTGGAAAATAGTTGCATTCAACAGATGCAACTTCAGTCAATCAGGCAGCATTATGTGTACTTGGTAAGCTCTTTTTCCTCCTGTTTTTGCCAGTATTTTTGTAATTACTAGTCGTGTTATTGTCTTTTTCCAGATAGCATTTTATCCAGACACTCTTGCTATTTTCATTATTTTGATATGTTTTTATTTAGTCGGAGAAGAAGAATTTTAATTCAACTATTACTATGCAAGCCAAGTAAAAATTTGTTTTTAACGTTTTTGTGCTTCTTTTCCTGAAGGTGATATTTCAACAAAGTACTTCCATTTGAAGTTTCATTCGGTTGTTTACTCAAATTCTATTGTTCCATATTTCAGACACTGCTAATTGAACGAAGGCCCTTACACAATACACCTATTTATATGCTGATATTAAAATTAGTGCTCACGGCGAAAATACCATACTTTTTATTTGCATCAAAAAAATAAAGATAAATAATCAAACAAAAGAAACAATAATAAAATTTAAAAATAGTCAAGAAAAGAAATGCTCCTTTGTGTATCGGCTCTTAAAAGAAACATATCAACAAACGGGACGTAACAAAATGTTCAAACAAAAAGTTGTAGTTACATTTGCTCTTGCAGGGAAATAAGAAGAAGTGTAAAAATGTTTATTGACCTAAGTTTGTGAGCTGGTGAAATCATTTTGAATATTTATTGCTTTTTGATATCAATTTCATTGTCTCTAACCTACATATCAACAAAGCGCACCAAGGGCAGACTACTGGTTTCATTTGCGCTGCAACGTTACAATTATTTGTATAAAAACTATATTCAGACAGTAACAAACAAAATTAGATTGAGACTTTTTTTACTTCAGTTCTAATTTAATGCTTTTTTTAGATATTTGAATTGGGCGGGCGAAAGTCAAGAACAAGTAATGCTGAAATAACAGGGTGTTTTTCTTGGTCTGGGTATCTGCTGATTTCAGATAAAAATAATGAAGACAACGGAAACAATCTGACTTGTACAAGGCTAGCATTTGCCATCTTTTATAGAAGGAGAATAAACATCAAAACTAAAGCGCCCATTTTTTTATTTTTTGATAGTACTACCAAAGACGAGCTTATGCTCCAATTTTTAGCTTCACTGCATTATTTTTATCCAAGTTATAAGCAAATAAAGACTCACGTGTTGTGTATTATTACAGTAGACGTCCGTTATTTCGAATTCGCAAGGGACCAGAGATTTTGTTCGAAATAGCGAATGTTCGAAATAACCGAAGGTATAAACCCTACAGGCAAACTCTAGGGACTTAAAGTTTTGTTTGGAATTGCGAATGTTCGAAATTAGCAGAATTCGAAATAACGGACATCTACTGTATTGACATTGCAGCCGACGTTGTAGATGCTCTCGCTTCGTAGCATTACAATGAAGGCTGAAATGTCCTTTGGGAATTTATGTTCGTCGCGTCTTGTAATTGTCATTGTCATTCGTGCCGTCATTAGAATTTTTATATACGTTTTTTACGTTTGCAAAGGTGAATGAGAGAAAAGAAAACACTGAGTGTGTTAGTGTTAAAAATAATGCGTTTTTAGCGAAAGTTTGCTAACCATTTTAGTAGAGTTTACAGCGTCGATACTGTCCATTTTTGTTGTGGCTTTCTGTAGCTGTCTTACCTGTGAAAACAATTTGTAAGTGTTTGTTAACTATAGTTTATTTATTTTGCACGCCCATTATCTAACTCCATTGACTCCGTAGCAGTGTAGTTGTTTAATGCGGTGCTTGACACGTCATTTGTTAGTTTGTTGTTGTTTTTACCCGTGTGTTTTATTTATAGCCATTTTCATTTGTATTTTTTATTGCTTGAACAAAAGTAAAGTTCCTAAGAAAGTTTCCGTCAATTCCCGCAACAAAATTTCAAGAAATTGTCATTGCTGTTACGTTTCTCATCGTCAAAAAATGTCCGTATGTGAAGCTCAGATCCCAATATTGAGTCCGCGTTAGTCATGCGAAAATCACAACGTGAAGTCGTATAGAGGTTTGTCACGTCTCAAAGTCACGCTTCCGAAAGAATAAACGAGCTACTCAACACAAGGAGAGGAATTATCAGTCGTATTACTCGAATAGTGAACAAACTTTTGTCCATCCTGTCTAGTGAAAATGTTGATCTAGAAGAATATTATGGAAAATTGGTGGATAATTTGGCAAAATTAAAAATTGTCAATAAAAAATATATCTTGTGTGAATCTAACAAACGTAAAATTAAAGAAGCAAACGAACTTGTTGAACAAACAGAAGCTAGAGTAAGAGAAATTCGTCGAATGATCCGGCATCTTGGTAATAAAGAAAGCTCAGAAACTAGTTTCTATCACGTTATATCGAGGGATTCCGCATCTAACGTTGGATCGGTAATTTCAAGCAATTCGGCCTCGTCGTCCTCGTATTTGGGCATACTCCATAAAAGGAAGGAAGTAGAGTTGAAAGCCTTAAAAGTAGAACAGCATAAAGAATTACGCGATCAAGAGTTGAGGATTTTGGAAAAGAAAAAACAATTCGAATTAGAGCTCGCCAAAGAAAATAGTTTAATTTAAGTTAAAAAACTGGAGTATGAAGCTGCAGTTGCACGACTAGAGGAGGAAAGTGAGGAGTTAAAATTATCATCACAACATGAAAGAAATTCAGAATCATCTGAAATCACATCAGATATTCACGCAACAGAGAGGCATACTACAAATCATTGTACAACTCCTGAAAAAAAAGATCCAGCAGTTGTGCGGCCACCCTCAATTTCTTCTTCTCGCAGTAATTGTGGGTTGAAGTTCATGCGAAAATACAAACCAGCTTCAACACAAGAACCGATGCTTTTTAAATCAAAGTCACAAGGTAGTTCTGACGTCACATTTGATTTACATTGTAACTCGGAAGACTTCAAAACCCCTCTGCCATTTCCACGAAGAACGTCTCCACGACCAATTGATAGCTTTATAGACGATTTGGCTGAAGGTGAAGAAACGATACTTTCAGCTCATTCCGGAAAAGCAGTTTCAGCAACGACCGCATTAAGATACGAATTTGAAAGTAAAAATCTTCCAACTGTGAAATTGCAGAAGTTTAATGGTGATCCGTCGAAGCGGCCTGAATTTATAGAAAGTTTCAGCAGACGAATTTATTTCAAATTTTCTTTCACAGACAATGAGCGCATGGAAAGATGACTAAGTGTTCTCACTAGAGAAGCAAAAAAAGCTGTAGAGGCTATTGGTACCAGTGCAATATTTTACGCTACCGCGCTAAAACAGATGAAACGAGACTTTAGTAATGCAACCGTTGTCACGCACCTGAAATTGAAGCAGTTGTTTGAGAAGCCGCAAATCACCTCAAATGACCTTGCAAGTCTTAGACAATACTATCAGAGACTAAAAAGCACCATCACATGGCTAAAAGTAATGGGGTACCGTTCTGCATTAAATTCCACAGAAAACTTAACAAAAGCCGTGGCAAGATTACCAAATAACTTGCGCCAATCTTTCTACAAGTTTTTGAAGGATTCATTGTCGTACGAAGGCAGTCTGTCACTAACAGTTTTTGAATCATGGCTTTTTAGTTCGTTGGCAACATATTTCAATCCCATTGCCAATATCATAGCATCATAAGAACATGCAAATTCGAGAGACAAGCCAAAAGATCATCTTTGGAAGATTGGAACATTTGGTACCAGCCATCGATCAACGATCACATGCTGGCTGTGTTCGAAAAATCATAAAATCTGGGACTGTGAGAATTTCAATAATAAAACATCTGAGGAGAGACGGACAATTGCGAAAGATCTTAAATTATGCTATAATTGCCTGTCTAATGGTCATCATATTAAATCATGCTCGTCAAAAGGATCATGCAGAGTCAAATACTGTTCTAAACGACACCACACCCATCTACATTTTGAGTTCAAGAGAGAAACTCTGAAAGCAAATTCCAGTTATGGCTCAAAATCTTACAAGTCGCAAGCAAATACCTTCCTTCAAGTTATTCCTGTTCGAATAACTATTTCACATCGCACCATCGAAGGTAATGCACTTTTAGGCTGCGGTTCTGACGCTACTCTGATTTCGTCTTCCTTGTCACAAAATCTTGAGTTGAAAAGAGTATCCCAAAACTTAGAGATAGCAAATGTATTATCATAGTTCAAACATGTTAAATCACGAGTTGTTGAATTTGAATTGTCATCCGATTTTCATCCGGAACCAACCAAAGTGGAGAAAGCTTGGGTCGTAGAAAATTTGAACGTACAGCACAAAGCAGTTGATCTTGAAAATATCCAACTGAAATATTCTCACCTGAAATCAGTACCTTTCGTAAGACCTCAAAGTGAACATGTTGATATATTAATTGGTGCTAACATGCCTGAAGTTCTCCTTCACTTAGAGTATCGAAAAGGTCGTTCTGATGAACCATTAGCAGTCAGAACATTGTTAGGATGGACGCTTTTGGGAGATAAATCTAGCAATTAATAAGTGAGTTCAAATTTCATATCTTAGAGCAATATTTAGAAGATGGTTGAAAGATTTTGGCGACAAGAATCGTACGGAACATTACCTACATTGTCACCCACTTTACTGTCGAAAGATGAAAAGCGAGCACTTTTGATATTAGAAACGACAACTGTGGAAAATCGATGTTCCAATTCTTCCGAACAACAAAGAATTAGTAAAGAAGCGTCTTCAGTCACTTGAAAAAAGACTGAAGAGGATGCCTGTTATAAAAGTCAAGTATCAAGAAACGATTAACGATCTTGTAAAAAAGGGTCACGCAAGAAAATTGTCGTTATCGGAATCAGCACTACCTTCACCAGTGGTAAACTATGTTCCCCATCATTTCGTATAAAATCCAAACAAACCGGGAAAAATACGCATGGTGTCCGACGCTGCAGCTAAATGTAATGGTGAATCTTTGAATAGCAATCTTCTACCAGGACCTGATCTGCTGAACAACTTAGTGACTGTGTTGACCAGATTTCGTTCTGGAAAGATCGCCGTAATGAGTGACGTGGAGCAGATGTTTTACCAAGTATTGGTTCCAACAAAAGATCAGCCATCATTGAGATTCTTGCGGGGTGAGAGAGAAATAATTAGTGAATACGAAATGCAAGTACATATATTTGGAAAGGTTGATTCCCCCTGCTGTTCCAACTGAATGATGAAAGAGTAGAAAAAGCCCTACAAAACGAGTTCTCATCCGACAGTAACGGAAGCGTACGATTTGTCTTCTAAGATCATATTCGCACTTAAAAATGGTGGATTCAGATTGACTAAATGGGTGTCAAATTCTCCAGAATTTCTGAAATGCCTATCGGAGAGTGAAGTTTTATCAACAGCAGCAGACGTAAATCTGGACCGTCTACCAATTAAAAGAGCATTAGGAGTTCTGTGGGATTCTAAATCGGATGATTTTTGTTCAAGCCTAACGAAAAGGAGTATCAATATACCAAGCGAGGTCTGCTCAGTTTTGACAGTTCGATATTCGATCCACTTGGATTGCTGACACCATGTATACTAGAACTCAAACTCTTGATACAATAATTATGGTCGCAAGATATCGATTGGGATGAAACACTACCAGATCCGATCATTGAGAGAGTAAAAAAATGGAGAGAACGTTCAAAAAGTATTCAAACAATTCGTATTCCTCGTTGGTTTGGGTATCATCAAAAAGAAACGAACAAAGTTGAGCTACATGTTTTATCTGATGCTTCGCAGAAAGCGTATGGAGCAGTATCTTATTTGCGCGCGTTAAATGGAAGTTATGTGACATGCAGTTTCGTGTTGGGGAAATCCCGTCTAGCGCCGTTAAAGTATACTACAATTCCCAGACTTGAGCTCCAAGCTGCAGTTGTTGCATCCAGAATGAAAGAGAACATCTTAATGGATATGAATTTGGAAGTAGACGAGATTTTCATGTGGGTAGACTCACGAGTCACTTTAAAATGTATTCAGAATGAAGATCGACATTTTTCGAATTATGTCATGAACCGAGTACACGAAATTCGAGAAAAGACGAAAATTTCGGAATGGCATTTCATTCCAGGGAAATTAAACGTTGCAGATTATTGTTCACGTGCTACAGATTTTAAAGATTTATCTTCCGAAAGTACTTGATTCGATGGACCAGCTTTTCTTTGTAAAAGTGAAATAGATTGTGCAGAGCTTTCACCGAGCAAAGAAGCTGATGCTGAACCTGATGAGCCTAAGGAAAGTGTTGTCATAAATTCTATGTCCATCAAAGATGAACCAACTGGTGTCATACAATGGGAGAGATATTCAACGTGGAAGAAACTCATTCGACACTATGCATGGATTATAAAGTTTAGATCTAATTGGGTAAAAAACAGAAACACGAAAGAACATCAAGGTATTACTCCGTTGAAGGCAATCAATTTAGAAAAGTCAACAAAGCATCTTTGTAAAATTTCGCAAGATGAGTCCATGGCTTCCTTGAAAGCGGAAAAATTATCCAGCCTGGGACCGACCTGGTGGAAGGAATACTTTGTGTTGGTGGACGTGTCAGAAGGGCATGCTTACCTGACCAAAGGAAACATCAAATTATTTTGTCAGCAAACCACCCTATTAGTTCTCTTATCATCCAAGATAGTCACCAAAACTATCTCCAAGTAGGAAGAAGCCAAACATTAGCAGATGTGAGAGAGAAGTTTTGGATTATGAAGGCCAAGGGAAAGGTGAGGAAAGTCCTACAGTCATGTTTGTATTGTAAGCGACAGAGAGTCAAGCCGACCACACCTTTAATGAGTGATTTGCCGATAGAACGTCTTGCCTTCGGGCAGTTTCCTTTCACTTATGTTGGTATAGACTATTTCGGTCCAATGCTTGTGAAAAGAGGACGAAGCACAAGGTTTTCTAAAGAGACATAAAAGCGTTATGGAGCATTATTTACTTGTATGACAACTGGAGCCGTTCATCTCGAATTAGTCGGAGATCTGTCTTTAGACCAATTCCTCTTAGCACTGCGTCGGTTCATTTCTCGCAGAGGCAATCCAAAAAAAATCATCAGCGATAACGGAACAAATTTTGTCGGAGCACAAAGGAGGATTAAAGAAGCTCTTGGAAAATTGAAGCAAGATGCTGTTCAGAAAGAATTAAGTTCAAAGGGAATTCTTTGGGAATTCAATCCACCAGCAAGCCCTTGGATGGGCGGTGCATGGGAAGCATTAGTAAAGTTAACCAAACGAGCATTGAAAGCAATAGTGAAGGATCGATTGTTCGTTGAAGAAGCTTTAAATACGTTCTTAACAGAGGTCGAATCAATCCTAAACTGCCGACCATTAACTTCATTGTGTGACGATTTAGATGATTTGGAAGTTCTTACTCCAAACCACTTTCTTCTCGGACGATCTTCACCAAACGTATCTTGGGTATCAGCAGAAAAAGTGACCTTAACCTGAGAAAAAAATGGAAAGCGGTCCAAGCAGCTACGTCTATGTTATGATTAAGGTGGATCAAAGAGTACCTGCCATCTTTAACAGAAAGAAAAAAATGAAGAAAGGAGCAGAGAAATCTGAAAGTTGGAGACATGGTCATGATTGAGAAAAAGGATTTGGGTCGGAGTCAATGGCCTTTGTGTAGAGTAGTAGAAATTTACCCTTGGAATGATTCAGCGGTCAAAAGTGTTAAAGTTAAGCTATCAAGTGGTTACCTGATCCGTCCCACCGCAAAATTGTGTTTGTTGGAAGAATCGTCATGAAGTTTTTGTCGATTTCATCCATTCATAACTTCAGTAACTTATTTCATTTCATGGTATCGTCGGTTCACGTCATGTTATGGGTTTATCGCCTTATTGCGAAAAAGATTGTGTTGATCAGTTGTTTCATTGTTAGTTCATTCGTTAAAATGTCAGAACAAACGTTGTTTATATTATATAACATCATAATCATGTCGCAAGCGGAGATGCGTCAGTTTTGGTTCAAGTGTCAAAGAAATGTTAAAATATTTTCGTTGATGTCAACAGCGAACTTCAGAGTGTCGGAATATTTATCCAGCTGTCAAAAAATGAGCGTCACATTGTCCGAACGATTATAGTTTTTAAGACGTCAAAGACTGTGCATGTCGAGTACGTCGAAATGTCTCAAAAAATTCAGCTTGTCAAAACGAACATTTGGTCAAGCCCTGAAAACTGTTTTGAAGTGATTACTTTATGATATGTTGAGTATACTGCTTGATTCATACGTTCGAATCTTCTCACTGAGGTGGGAGTGTTGTGTATTATTATTGACATTGCAGCCGACGTTGTAGATACACTCGCTTCATAGCATTACAATGAAGGCTGAAATGTCCTTTGGGAATTTATGTTCGTTGCGTCTTGTAATTGTCATTGTCATTAGGAGGATGAGGAACGTCCTATCTCGCTCTCTTAAAAATTACGTCATTTTTAAATATATGGCTTTTTTATTGGATAATCCAAATAAAAGTTGCCTCTGATGCAGCACGTCATCATTGTGATGTAACTTCGCCGTCTCGTTTACAGAACGATAGCAACATTTCTTCGGTCGTCCACAGCCCCGACCAATTTGAATGACCACCCCTCGGCAAAAACGCTCCCCTTATTAATATCCGCTAAATAAATACTTGTAGTT
>JAYJMG010138078.1:0-13482 GCA_036873935.1 Stomotoca atra
AAGTTACAACTGATGCATCCCCAGTCGGTCTGGGTGCGGTGATTGTTCAACGTCAACCAAATGGTCACTTTAGACCAATCGGCTATGCCAGTCGCGCTCTTACAGATGTTGAGAAAAGGTACAGTCAGATTGAACGAGAGAGTCTGGCTATTTTGTTTGGAATCGAGCGGTTTAGAAATTACTTATACGGAAAGCGATTTATTGTACATACAGACCACAAACCGCTTGTCACTCTATTTGGCCCGAACTCTCGCCCTCCACCACGTATTGAAAGATGGGTCACTCGTCTTATGGCATATGATTTCAAAGTTTTGTATCAGCCAGGTTCCCTAAATTCCGCTGATTATTTGTCACGATCTAACCCACTTCAAGAGAAAACGCATCGTACAAGCATGGCTGATGAATACATCAATCACACAATCCAGCAATGTTTGCCAAAAGCACTGAGCACTAAACAATTATCTGAAGCCACGATGAAGGATAAGGAGTTGCAAAACCTGAAAACTGCTATTACATCGTCATGGTCCAACACACAAAACAAATTTTACCCGATTCGACATGCAATATCCTCATTTGGAGATATCCTGCTCTACAATGACAGGATCATTGTACCTAAATCCCTGCAACAAACTGTCATCAAATTAGCTCATGAAGGTCATCAGGGTGTTGTAAGAACAAAGCAACGCTTGAGAGCAAAAGTATGGTGGCCTGGAATGAATCGTGATGCAGAACATTACATTGGGCAATGTCATGGTTGCCAAGTTGTTGGAGGCATGCCCAACCCTGAACCATTACAACCTACACCAATACCTGATGCTGCTTGGTTGTTGCTGGGATGTGATTTGTGTGGGCCATTTCCAACGGGAGAACACCTGTTGGTCTGTGTTGATTATTATAGTCGCTTTCCAGAGGTTGAAATCCTTCGTAAAATTTCAGCCTCAGCCATCACTGCCAAACTGCGTACAATATTCTGTCGATATGGAGCTCCAAAGGAACTTATCACAGACAATGGACCGCAATTTAAAAAGAATTCCACATTTAAAGCCCTTCTTCGAGAATTCAATGTGAAGCACAGGCGTGTCACCCCATATCATCCAGCTGCCAATGGGGAAGTCGAGCGATTCAATCGGAATTTAAAGAAATGTATTCAAACCGCTATAGCAGATGGGCAAAACTGGCGCCAAGCGTTAGCTAACTACCTCATGAATTATCGAAATACGCAGCATCGAATGACTGGAGAAACTCCTGCGAAATTAATGTTTGGTCGTGATATACGTGATAAGCTTCCTGCCATGATAATCAGTAAACAACCTCCTGTCAACGATCAAGTCCTGCACCGAGATACGCTTCAGAAGCACCGCATGAAGGAATATACTGACAAACTTCGCCATGCCAAAACTCACCAGCTTAAACCTGGTCAAACTGCTCTCATTAAACATCAAGCGAAGCACCGTAATAAATTTACTCCACCATGGCAAAATGAACCAGCTACTATCACTGCCGTGAAAGGAAACAGTATCATGCTTTCTCGAAACAACAAGGAGATGTGTCGTGTATCTCACCATGTTAAACGTTATTATCCTTCCAATGACGTCGAACATCGTGGTGATATGCAACATTCTGAAAGTGATAGTGAGTCATGCTTCAGCGAAATTGATCCAATACCTGACAGTGATGCCACTGTTCCCTATGATGAGGATAATGATGATCCAGTTTTGAATGACGAATTGGAACGTGACAACAATGGTCAGAACGCAATACACGATGTACCTGAAAACAATCGTGCTCAGAATATCAATAATGACGATATTGATAATGATGCTGGTCACGATATTGATAATGATGCTGATGACGAAATGGAACCAGATCGAAAACGTATTCGAAAGAAGCCTAAACATTTAAATGATTACGTACACTTTTGAACTAGTAAACCTGTTATGAAAACTTTGATTTGAACCTTTATACGATAGTTGTGTTAAACGGAACTCAGTTGAGATAGGGGGAGATGTGGTATCTGCAGCGGCAGCTACCATCTTCCGTTATATCCACTTTGATCCGATATAGTATATATCCTTTTGTTATGAATACATGCGACAGTAAAGATGGCGCATTAAAGTTAGTTCACGTGTTTATCTTTACCTTCTTTATTGTGAATGAAGAATACAACAGATATCAAACGGTGTAGATGCAAAAGCAAAGCAAGTTTTTCGTTTTTTCTTCTGGTCCAAAAAGAGAGTGAAAAAGTGAAAAAATACAGATATTCCAAACTGCCACACAAAGAATGTCTGCACTAATAACACACCCACCCCGATCGACGTTTTGCGTGGCACTTTGGGTATGTCCCCCTTATAAAATTTGGGATTCAGAGGTATTCTATGTTTGCCGTAAGGTGCCTGATAGAAAGGAGGCCATTGCAATGTCTGGATACAGGCGATGTCTGGTTAGTGGCGATCCCACTAGGGGACAACGTCGACAAAAATTTTTCCGTCTGACTTGGCGGACTTTGTCCGCAAAGGGGGTAGTGGGTCAATCCACTTTCCGCTAAAAAAATTAAAAACTGGAAGAAAATGTCACTTTTTTGATTAAAAAATATTAAGATATGCCTATAATCGCGCAAATACGGCCATTATCAAAGCGACATGTTTGCAGTTGTCTATGATCTATCTATCTATTGAGCCGTTATTGGAGGATCAAAGGGGATATAAAAAGGCAGTGTTGCTTTCCGCGTGCCGCGTGCCGCGTAACAGTGCATGCAACGAAAATTTTCCGCTTCGCAGTTCACTTTCCCTCACCACTGAAAAAGCCATGGTACAGTACGGCTGCACATAGCTGTGAACGCTACTGCGCAATCCTGTTTGTATCATTAATCGTGCCGCGTAACAGTGCATGCAACGAAAATTTTCCATTTTGCAGTTGACTTTCCCTCACCACTGAAAAAGCCATGGTACAGTACGGCTGCACATAGCTGTGAACGCTACTGCGCAATCCTGTTTGTATCATTAATCGTGCTTTCGATCGAAGCCAAGAATCCAGGAACAGCCTGAAGAAGAATCAACAATACTTTTATATACTCACATTTATGCAACCAAAAGGCTCTTGTAGTTTTGAAAAGTTGAGAACGAAATATGGCGAATTTTGACAAAAACCTTTTTTCTCCCCTGAAAGATGAAAGAATAATAGTCATGATTATTTGAAAGCATGAAAGATTATTTAACATCCTCGTTTTTTGTTGTCAAAAAATGTTAATTTTTAACCTTAAAAGAGACAAATGTCAAAATTTTACAGCGTTTTTTCCGATCTTTTTGCCCCATATGCTGCTGCTGATCACGGAGAACAAAACGTGTCTCACTTTTTTTTAAATGTCAGCTTTTGGGATATTCTAATTTTTATATTTTGCAACCCTGTTGCGTTGCCATGGCTGCCTTTGAAATGCATTATCTGGGGAACAAAACCTTTTTTTTAAAAAGTGAGAAAAGCTTTTTCTCATCAATCATGCTTCTACCGCTGTACAAAATTTCAAGTCACGGCGCCGTATGGTTTTTGACATTTGTCAAAGTACACCATACTTTTCCGTAGTGAATAATCAAAGAAACATGTGAGAAAAAAAATTGAATTGAATGAAAACTGTGCCGAATTCTTTTAGCAAAACAGTAAATGTGATAAACAGCGCACATGGGATCAAATCGTTTCAAACACACTAATGATCTTTACAAGAAAGAGTTCGCAAAATATTAAAGTGCCGTGTACGCATTAATACGAAATCACGATACTTCATTAAAAATTACGACTTGTTTCTTTTTTTTCTCCAGAAATACTTATTTTATGTAAGTTTCTACCATTATATATATTTCATAGTTTCAACTTAAAAAAACAATGAACAAAAAATCATTGTCAAAGGGTATCCTGAGTCCTTAACAGCAGCACAACTCAACACAGCCACTTATCGAAAAATCTATCCAAGCGGCTGTTGTACGGGTTCCTGAGGAGGGCTCAGCAGCTTGGGGTATACCGTTGCTGTTTCACCAAATGAAAACAAAGTACCTTTTTATGATTGGTCGATCGTAGATGTCTCGTAAGCATCCATAATTTACGATCAGCTCCGAGAATTTACGAGTATTTTACGAGCGGAAACTTTTAGGGAATAGGTCCAAGACCCGCTACCAAATATTCCAACCAACTTTATAAGACACCTTGTCCTGGGTGTCCAGGATTTGTTAGCATATATACTTTTGAAATTTTTTTGATGGGAACTGAAGGCAATTATAGTTTAGGCAATTTATAGTTCAGGCAATTTATAGTTCAGGCAATTTATAGTTCAGGCAGTATATTTTTTAGTGTTGTTAGTGTGTCATTTGCATCTGCTTATTTTTGTACACACCATTCCAAATTGGTTTCATGTTTTCTTGGGGAAATTATTACAGTATTTATTACAATAAAAGTCCACTTTTCTTTAGATTGCTCTCTTCTATAACGGTTCTCCTAAACCATGGACTTAGCCAGAGTCAGCCAGAATCAGCCAAAATCACCCAGAGCCAGCCAGAACTACCCAGAGCCAGCCAGAGTCACCCATAACAGGCAGAAAATCGTGTTCAGTCTGACACGTGCCAGGACCTGGCGGGCCGCGAACTCAGGCTAAATCATTATCTAGTCTTTGTTCAATCTCTTTGCTCGCGCTGGGTGTGAATATTGTAAAAAGTAGAAAATTTTGCTCCTATTCTATATCCTGCATAAATAGAAGGTCCTATGTGCCCAAATTCCAACAACCTGTGTGCGAAAATTGTACAAAATAGAAAGATTGAACATTCTGGAAGTATTTCCAGGCATTTCGTCATTTTCAATAATTAGGCTTTAGAAAGCTTTTAAATATCATTCCTAACTATGCTATACTGCGATCAAGTTTGCATAAAATCTGTATGATTCTCAATCACAAATGACGTAATATAGCCAATTAACATATCTTTTTTAAATTTACTTCGTATATATGATTTTTTCTTTCCAAGTCTGAACTTGGAGATCTCCTCAGCCAAAATTCACTGATGCTTATAAAAAGCGAGTACTGAAACGGGAAACGTTTTCTGAAATAGTTTTCTTTCCTTAGTATCATAGTTGAATTTTGAGAGTGTATTCCGAGTGGATTAATTGTCGCAAAAGGTGACTTCTCAAAAATTCTGCATGGTTAATTTTTGCGAAAAAACAAAAAAATTGCGAAATCAGGAAATTTTATCCACACAAAAATAAATCCACCTAAGGTACTACTTTGTGAACAATTTAAGTGCAACACCAACTATAATTAAATGAAGAATAAACATGTTAACTTTCTAAATGTTGCATCCTAATATTATTTGTTCCTTTTTCAATATTTTAGGGTCCATGTATTGTCGATTCTTTGGGTGAAATCTTATCTGGACCAAACACTGTTGCTAAGGCCTTGGTGAAGCGTTCTCAAGTGAAACACATTTTAGGAGAAAATCCATTAGAATGTGCTGAAGTTGACCAGTGGCTTGATTGGTGCCACAATCTTGCTTCACATACAGATGTGACTCAATTAAAAAGCAGTTGTCAGGTAAATATCTAATTTAGACGCGTTTAGGTTTTGGTTATGGCATCATGGTGAAGACACATAGCTCTGGGTTTTGGTTATGGCATGGTGTGCCATAAACTTTTTCTGTATTTTTCTGGCATTTTGATGAGGGTGATAAATGATGCTTCAGAAACTGAGGGCCAGATTTTTGAAGTATTTTGAATTTTAGCACTTCCATTGTTTTTGAGTGTCACTCCTCTGTTTTTTTCATTTTGATTTTTATGAAACAAAAGTGACTCAAATTTTGCATTTTTTGATAATTTTTGTTGTCTTATCTCCTTCTTATACGATGTTTTGGATTCCTGCGTAAGTGAGGAAGACTTAGATTTCGGCTAATTTCTTTGCATTTGTTTTAGAATGTAAACCGATTTCTAAACGACAAGACATACTTCGTTAGCGATAAATTGACTTTAGCGGACCTCATGATTTATACACATTTACGTACAGAAATGGTAATTTCTCTTTGTCATTGTTCATCATTCCTATATTTTCTTTTTTTCTTTCTTTCTTTTGTTTGTTCGTTCATTGATGAATTCATTCTTTTGTACTTCGGTCAAATTAAGGAGCTTCATTTGAAAATAAGAATATAACTAATACCTTATTCTAGGAAATTAACGAAGCCCTCAATTAACGTAGTACAAAATTAACACGTAGCAAATTCGCGGTTGTTCGAAACATCAGAAGAGAATGAATTGACGTGGTTGAGTCAACCTGATCTATAAAAGGCATTTAATTAAGGCGGATGGAACAAATAGAAAAAAACAAATTTGATTTTTTGAGCTGTCTGTGATATCAGCCAACAACAAAACACAACGGCTGCAAGATCAGTCTGTCTTACAGACCTTAAAACAGCGACTATTCCAGCGGCCCTCCAACCCCCGCCATTATGAGATCTCGACCTCTTTCTGATTTAAAAAATCGGTAAATATTTTTCATCAGCTTTGCATTCTCTGGCTTCAATGCCGATAAACGAAGATCGACTTCGATCGTGGTCACGTTGCGTTTTAAATTAACGAGAAACTTTTTTAACACCCTGGAAATTTACGGTCAAACTAATTAAGGGGTATTTAATTAACGCGAAATTTGAAAATCCGCGTTAATTTTGTGCTTCGTTAATTTCCTAGAATAAGGTATTCATCAAAATGGTCTGTAGAAATTGAATTTTCAGTCAAGAAGATCAAATTAAGTAATATATGATAACTTAAAGTACAGGCTGTATGAGACCCAGTTGAGCGAAGGTTTGGCCAGCTTTAAGCTTAGGCTACAAAGTCAATAATACTTGTTTTTACTTCTGAAGTTACTTTACTTGTAGAAATCCTTCACTCATGCAGAAAAAGAAAATTACATAAATCTTTCACGATGGTTCGACCAGGTATGTGTTTCTCCTTTCATTGGCCATGGCGTTAATGACGGGTGAATATTTTTGTTTTAACGTAGTTTGTGCTTGGTGCGTGATAGTTGGCTTCATAGAATCACGGCGATCGTACTGTTCGTTCCATTTAATCTACATTGAAGTTTTTTCCAAGTGAAAGTCTTTTTTCTTTACACAGCTGTATTATTTAGTGCAACGAATTTACTTTGCTTCGTTTTTCTCTACTTTAGTAGCAATGTGCAAAATGTTTCTTATTTTGCGTGTGATCCAATGCAATATCTTGACATTCCTCATATTTTCTCTTCAGATACAAAACGTTCTTGGTGTGAGACAGAAAGATTGGCTTGTATCGTTTTCTCGAACTTTGTTATATTCATGAGCAATATTTTTATTGTGTTCTTTGCATTTGTAGAAATTATTTATATATTAAATTTATAAATTTGATCACGTATGGAGGTTATTTCTTTTTCCCGCTGCCATTGGATAAAAATGCTTGTGCCTTTCGAATCAAAGTACAATACGCGCTTCTATATCACCAAGTCTGCTGTGTATATGATTTCTTCTGCTGGATCAATTATTAATTTCTCCCAACATGAAAGGGTATTGTTTTGGATTGTTTTGCGCATATATGGACCAATCACCGTTTGGCCTATGCATTCTAAGCTCATCAAGTGTTTTTCAAAAACTTGCAAAACAATGCTGACATTTTCTATTCGATGAGTTGGTTCTAAGTAAAATTGAAAATTGTGATCGAATATCACGCGATTGGTAGCTTCCATGCACTCCGTTTTGTGTTCGATCATTTCTTCGCCATCAATAAACAAGATACCTTTGATGTATATTTCTAGATGTAATGAGAAATATGGAAATATATAAGCACCAACATTTCTGTAAGCTCAAAAAAGTAACGAACTGAAAATCCTTAAGATATAAATGAATAATATAAGCATATAAATGAATGAAATGAACGAATGGATAAACGAATAACTCAGTTACCTTTAGTGTCGCTCACACTTATCAAATTGCTTGCAGATAACACTTTTACTTCGAGCATTGCAACACTTGGCATCCAAACCAGTTTTGTTTTCAGTTCTCCGTGTGATGTGTTCACTGGCTAAAAATGAGATGAGTCAGGTTAAAAAAGCATAAAATTGGTGTGGTTATTGGTAACAGTTTAATCAAAGCGACTTCCTAGCCTTAACTTAAATTCATCTGTTTCACCACCAAACACCTAAAAATCACGTGAACGAGGTTTACTTTACACAATTTTGGATAAGAGGTTCATCTGGGCTAATTTTTTGGGTCTCTATCCGTATCTGTGTTGATGCTTCATTTCCAAACAATAATTAGTGTACCTCAGAATGAGCAACAATTTCTTCATCCAGATCTAACATTGTGTCGGTATGCATCAGACTCGACACTGGTATGTGAATGTATCCGATCTGCAAATCTTGATGATTTTTGTTGCGATCACAAACCGTGATCCTCAACGAGAAGTTTGATAGGTTTTTATGTTTGAATGGTAGGTCATACTGCTGTCCCACATTGATAAGTAGATAGTCCTGCTTTTGCGGCAACGTAAATACTGATGTTTTTCTTGAAACTTTAGGGGAACTTTGCAGCTTCTTCGCTTCTACTTTCAACACTGGCTGAAGAAGCCATGTTCGTCCTTTTACGAAAGAAGAAGGTTGGAAATTGACATCAATACTTAAAATTTGAATCGTGATTTTATTTTCACTTTTTACATGCTGAAGAAGGCATCTCGCTCGACCAATTGGATCTGACTTCAAATAAAGACCCTTCAGTGTATCTGTTACGGTTAGTGTATGCTTTTCATTTTTGTTTTTATATAGGGACAAATCAATCTCTTCAATGAGAGTTCCGCTACGTCCTCGCGTCGCATGATGAGGTTCGGTTGCCGTTGGGATTTCAAATTGATAAGATTCTAAACAAAGAATCAAAAGAATTTCAAAATCAAAAGCATTTTCGTGCATTGAACAGTGAGTTTACCTTATTACACAAAAATAGACCGCCGAAAATGATCAAAATTGACCCTCTCAAAAAGGATGAAAAAAGTGTTACAATTTAGACCGCGTCAATGTAAATAAACAGCCAAAAATCATCATAAGGCTAGGAAAACTTATAGCTTGGGGATGCTTAAAGCTCGAAATTCGAAATTTTGATTAGAAAAAATCATTGTTTGGGACATCAAAGGTAGTATTCAGATACTGACGCAGATGGTGGGGGTTTGCTTGAGAAAAGAAAAGAAAAAAATACGATTATTTATGTTTCAAAATGTCTCTTTTTCTCTCTCTGTAAGACAATTGGGTTTTAATTCATCCGCAGTTTTTTTAAACCGTGGTGGCTCTAATCATACTAAAGTGTAATGAATGAGAGCAAGAAGCTGCATGGCTTGAAGTTTCACCAATTGGAGAATTGATATTCTCCTTAGTTCGTTCATAAATATATAGGAACAAATTGAATTTGTTTCATTTTGGTGACGTTTGAAATCAAGTAGCCAACTCAAATGTACAAGCAGAATTGCTAAACAAACAAACTTAATCAGACCCAAGCTTTGATTAGGTCTAAACTACTTTTCGTCTTTCCAAATGTCCTTTTCCGTGCTCAATTCAATATACTCAATATTTTGAAAATACTACAGGTGGATATAATTCTATCTTCTTGGCTTTTTACTATCATCAAATGTACCAAAACGTTGCTATAACTTCCAATTCATTACAACTCCCGTTAACTCGAACCTACATGACCAGTGATCGAGTTATCCGCTTTTATGGGAACAAAATATTTGTTCGAGTTATTCCGAGTTCAAATTATCAAAATTCGAGTTTCCAGGGGGTGAACTGTGTGAATTTCACCACACAATTTCTTACTATTAATTGCAGACAAACTAAGTATATAGTTTGAGAAGTTAAATGTTTCATGCTACTATTGTAAATAGTAGTTATATTGGCCACTAAAGCTATTTCTTTTAACTTTCTTCTATCGTAAATATTGGCGAGAGAGGAAAAATCCACCTGCGTCGCATGTTGTTACATTTTTAATTTCAGTTCAATCAAAAGTTTCTTGTTAACATACTTTGTGTATTTGAGATTTTAATGGGGAACACGTTTATAACACTTTTAAGACCTTCAACTCTGAATGCCGTAGATGGCGAAGAGCACTTGCTTCAACTTGATTTAACAATCCAAATAATACGTCATGTACTCGTTGGTGTTCGTTTGCTTACAAGAAAACGTATATTTGTTTTCTTGTTTGTTTGACTTACTTGTTTTCTCTATCGTTCAACGCATTCCAATATAAAAACAACCCTGTGTGGAGAGAAAGAAACGTGTTACCTTCTCCTCGGATGATATTATCAGCAAAACTTCGACTTCGCAGTCGAGGTGAAGCTCTCGCACTGCTTGGTGAACTCGAGGCTGAAAAACA
This sequence comes from Stomotoca atra, assembly GCA_036873935.1. NCBI lineage: Eukaryota > Metazoa > Cnidaria > Hydrozoa > Anthoathecata > Pandeidae > Stomotoca > Stomotoca atra. The sequence continues at coordinate 10,401 of JAYJMG010138078.1, forward strand.
AAATAGTTATACTTTCCTCTTTAGAAATAAAAGTTCCGCGATAAAGATGCTCTAGACTACTGATCGTTCGTTGCGCTGAATGGAAGAAAGAAGAATTGCGTCATTCAATGCCACTAAAACCAAGACCTAGTATAATGTTCTCTCGTTGTAATAAAATTACACGATCCTTGTGAGTGAAGAAGTCTATAAAAGTGCAAAATCAACATTGATGCTGGTTAAAAGCTGGTTAAAAGCACATAATCTGCCGTCATTTATTGTAATCCATTGCGTTTGGCTGAAATAAGCAGGAAAACTTGAGAAATAATTTGCTTCACTTTCATTTTTGTTTTTTTGCTTTTCCCAAAACACGGAAGAGTGAGCATTATAATAAAACGAATGATAAAGCATTACTTACCTGGACTAGAACTTGACATTGTTCTTCTTCTGTTCTCACCAAAGGTTTGTCTTGATTGCCCTATTCTCATACTTGATGCGTCTGACTAAACGCTAGATACGTAGATGTCAAAAATAGCAAATTATTGTGAAGTTGCTGGTGTAAGCGTGAAAATATTCACACCGTTTTGTTTGTTTTTATCTTTTTTTATGTTTTCTTGAAACTAACTTCGATTTTCTTTTCGGTCTTCCTTTTCACAGACACACGATAACTTTCATATCGTGTCAAAGCTTGGATGAAAAGTGTAATTACATGAGCTGTATTATTCAACACAGCTGTTTCTATAGCACGACAAAGTACGCATAAAATTTCGATTGTTGGCATAAAAAAAAGGTTTATATTATATCATCCTTATGGTTCAAAATAAAGATAAAAAAGTTATAGTGAAAATGTAATAGAAAATAGCGATCATAAACGATCTCATGTAACGTCGTGTCCAAACAGTTCTTGTTTAGCGTTTAATTTATTTCAAAGCAACATTTTTAATTTCAAATTTCATCAGGCATTCGTTTTACGAACCCCCGTATTGTTGATAATATCGAAATAAGATGATTCAATGTAATGATGTTCTTACTTCTCCTGAAGTCCGAAGGCGTGATATTCACACTCTGTTTTACCAATATTACAGTCAATATTACCAAATATTCCTGCAAATATTTGTTTCGTGAAAAAGAACGAAAAAAATACACTTAAAAACAGACAAGAAAATTCTCAAAGATAGGTTTTCTTGTTTTCGTGATATCGTGTGAAATGTGAAAGAAGCAGGGGGTAAAAAATTTAAGCAGAAAGAAAAGAAGTACCAAATGGAACCTCGTTTCCAGGGTCTCTGCATTAAACAGTAGAAAAAAACCTGGGGATGAGGTTAGTGTTAACGAATAATCCTTGAGAAAAAAAAGTTGCTGTTTTCACGTTATCAGTGAAACATCCATAAAATTTGATTATCTGTTACCAATTCATCTAAGTTCAGTAGATATGGTTCAAATTTCAGTGAATTGTGTGATCATGTGTTTCAGCTTTCAACTTTTCTTTGCGTAAGGCGTAAAAACGGGAGCCTTACCTAATGTAAGCAGTTTTGGACAATGTATTCGTAATTCGTTCTACAGTTCGTTACAGACATTTTTGTTTGGACAGGCTTATTTGTATTTTTGTATTTGTAGTTTGTTAAAAGGTTCTTTTATTTCTTTTTTTGCTTTGCGGCGAACACGAAAAGCTTTTTCTTCTTCTCCTTCTCCTTCTTTTAAATAATTAAAATTGAATTTCATCTGTAATTTATTTATTAAGTCAATGCTCAGAAAAAAGCCAACAAAAATTTTTTTAGTCATTGCTTCTGGTAGACCGATTTGTTGCAACACGCTACGAAAAATGTTAAACTCGTTAGAAAATGCCGATCCAGCATTTCAGTTCAAAAACGAACGTGATAGACAAAATTCACATGTTTTTCACACGAGGCTAATGTTGAGTTTTTCAATCTCTCGTATAGATTTGATTGATAGCGACAAGAGGGCTAAGAACCTTATTGAAAGATACAGCGTCGTCTTTTCAGCATGTTTTATTTTGAAATTTCCATTTTCTTTTTCATTTCATTTAATAAATTATATATCATTGGAAAGCTTATTAAAAATACTTTCATATGATATCAATTTCAAAAATTAATTTTTTGAAAACTAAAAGCTATGTTGAAATGAAAAAAATGACACCTCTTTTTGAAATTTGCAGCATCATATTCAGCACTTTCCAATCTAAAATCGGTATAACAGTTTATCAAAACAGGCCTCCATTGCCGTTTTATAACAACAAACATCTAACGTTTCTACAGCAAAATTTTAAGTTCAGGGGGTAATATCAAAAGAAATAATGAGTATAAACATAAACTAAGATACTGATTTTTTGGTCAGTGTTTAAGCTTTCCAAGAGCCCACAATCAGCGTGATCGCATACAGTGGACTCTCTCTATCTCGAACTCGCAACGGACCAAGGAATTTGTTCGAAATAGAGAGAGTTCGAGATAGAGAGAGAAAATTAGGCTGGAATCAAGTCCAGGGACCGAGAAAATTGTTCGAGATAGAAAGAATTTCGAGATAGAGGGTGTTCGAGATAGAAAGAGTCCACTGTAATTATTTTTGATAAAGGAACTCAAAACGTCAGATATACCCCCTTAATTTCAATTTTGAGAAAAACACTTTTAAATAGTTTTAGTATGTATTTTATTGTAGTGCATTTTATTTTACACGCAGTAGGAATGTTCATTGTTTGGAAAAATTGTTTTGCTCATTTTCAATCACTTCCTGGTGGAAATATGGACTAATGAAGTATTTAGTAGAAAGATCATTGCAAGTTGATCAATAATTTCTAAAAAAAATTAAATTAAATTAAATCGAAAATCTGATGAAAAAGACGACGCTGTATCCTTAAGAATTCCTGACAGCAAATTAAATTCTCCCCTGATTTATTTATACTATCCAAAACGATAACACCAGCCCGAAATTCCTTAGCCCCAAAGTTCACATTATACAAGCTGAGATTCTCATCTCCTCACAGCCAAATCAAAATCCATAAATGGGAGAGGGCTACATCAAATGCGAATATCACGCGTTTGTGTAATCTATTTAAATAAAACCATAGCATTAATTCAAATGAGTTGCTATTTTC
>JAYJMG010138189.1:0-13477 GCA_036873935.1 Stomotoca atra
CCGTTTATTAAAATTTGCTTCAGTGTCCAACCCCCCCGCTTATTCAAACCCCCCCGTCTATTCGGAAGGTAAGAGTACATTTGTGTAGATTTAACTCTACAAAGAAAGCCTCGATTGGTTTTTGTTCTATCAATAAAGGTTCCGCAGGGATGTCTTCTCTTACAAGACGTAAAAGACCACCATCGTTATCAGTTCGATCATGCCTTTACAGCACAACTATGACCGCTCGTTCACGTTTTTATCCTTAGATCTTTTAAACTGTCTGCTCCATCCTGAATAAAGTTACTCTAGTGCAGTAGGTGAGACCGTGAAGTTCGCATAAATTATATGACGGATAACATAAATTACTCAAACAATGAGAAAGTTATGAGCTCATGTTACCAACCGAGACTAGCGTTTCTGCCGTCATTATATCAAATCTAAGGTAGCTAGGATATCTGTCTCTCTCTTCTGCTTTCCGACCAGATTTTGCTTGATTTTGAACATTCGTAGAAAGAGAGAACCAGATGCAACCCACAGTCAGAAGTTGACTGACAATTTCTGATTGGCCAATTTTTACAACAAAAATGTTGTTTTATTCGTGGTCACACTATCTTTGTTTTTCAACGTTTGTTTGCCTATTACTAAAGTTGACCAATGACAAACTATAATTAGAGTAGAACGCGGGAAGTTTGACTCGCTAATATTTTAAATTTTAAATTTACTTATCAACTGTCAGAGAAGATTGTTCTAAACTCTCTCTCTCCCACTCTCTCTCTCACTATCTATCTCTCACTCTCTCACTCTCTCTTTCCCTTTCATATAAAAGTTAGCGATGAAAAGGGAAAATTAATGAGTTTAGTTTCCTAGGAAAAAAGAGCTGGGTTCGAGTCTGGTATTTTACCTTCAGCGGACGTAAGCCGAGAGGAAATTTGGAGGCGAACGTAATGAAGTATTTTATAAAAATGCTCGTTCATAATACGGCATATCAAGAAAAACAATTGAGCAATAAAAATTATTGTTCAAAACAAGGAGAAAAAGATTAGGATGTTAGCCATCTGTTTCATTACGTGCAGTCGTAAGTCACCCACAATGTGAGAAGGCAGCTGAAAATCGGAAAATATTAAAAGCCTTGTTTTCTACCTATTCGAACCATTGGTAAATAAAAAGTTGGAAAATTGACATACCAAAGCTGATGCTGAAAAAAGAAATATGTTCAATGCAACACACATTAGAAGAATTCAGAACTCCTCGGTACCATCTCAATGGTCACACACGTTGCCTCAGTACTTACAGCGATGGCAGTCGGACGAAATGAATCTGTACAAGTACAGTATCTTTGCTGTTGTTATGCTGATCTCAATTTGTGGCAATTTATTTGTCATTGTCGCCTTCTCACTTGCAAAGAAGTTACGGAGCCAGACGAATTGCTTTATACTTAATATGGCCGCGGCGGATCTTCTCGTATCGTTTATATGTATGCCGATTCATCTATTCTCGTGGATTAATCACTCGATCATGTTGGATGAAAGAACTTGTCGTGTCGTTCCGTTTTTGCAAGGAACAACAGTTTGCTGCTCAATCTACACGTTGACAGTGATTGCCGTTGACAGGTAAATTTGAAGATTCGATTATTTTTTCCTTCCCTTTTTCCAGATCCAAGTGACGAGCATGGAAGCACTATCCGTTTCCTCTGTAGAGGGCATGGCATATTTAGGGTTAAGTACGGAGATTTATTGCTATTTTGAAACTGAATGATATTTTACTTGTCCTGTATTATCTCTGTATTTTGGTGACCTGATTACTTCGCTTTATTTCAATTTTAGTAAGGATTAACTCCTTAATGAAAAGCTTTTGTTTTTAGTGTAAAACTTTTTCACCCACTGCTCTTTCCTTAAACATCATTGTTATTCTTTTCAGGTACAATTCCATTATACAACCGTTCGGCTGGCGGATTCGTAAATCACAATGTTTGCAAGCCGTTTTGTTTATATGGTTGGCCGCTATGACAACCGTAAGTCCATCCCTTTTTGTTTATCGGGTGGAAGTCAATGAAGAATATGGTGTTGAAACGTGTGATGAACACGGCTGGTCAGAGAGAAGAAAGATCGAGTTTACTTACGTTCTCATCATCATGACATACCTCTTACCGCTATGCCTGCTTTCCGTTGTGTATGGTAGAATCGTGTATTATCTATGGTACCGACAGATCCCCGGCATACAAAATATGCCAATTTGCGCTCAAAAGAAAATCATGAAGAAAACAAACGCACGAAAGAAATCGATAAGAATGTTGATCGTTGTTTTGTCAACGTTTATGCTGTGTCATTTACCTCAAAATGTGATTACGTTTTTATGGTATTCGGGTGAATCCTTGGGTTGGAATCCGCCGCTATACATGCCGATTATCGCTTTTCACGCCGAACTAATGTTATACATGAGCTCAGCTATCAATCCGTTAGTGTACGCTTTCATGTACGGTCAACTTATTACTGTAATGAAAAATATTGTTCTCCGGCGAAAATCGGATTCAACAATCACGCGAGGAAACAATACGTGCGAAACTCTGAAAAGAAAATCGACAATTGTGAATGTTTGAACTGAACTCATCGAACTCATCATTTTTTAATTTTTAAAAACCCTGACTTTGTTATTGGTTTTCTGCGTAGCAAGAAAGAATTTAAAACCATCCGCATTCTTCTTATTTTTCCATCAAGAATTAGTCAATTTAGCTTAGAAGCCAATGGCGAAACTTGACATAAAGTCATAATTCCTTTGTCTCGAACTTAATTTTTTTTACCACGCCCATTAATGACGTCACAATTTGGGGAAATTTGGTAATGGATGTTTTTTCTTGACATCTATTCAACGAAATATCGTTGCTTGGGTAGGGCTTGGGTAGGGCTTGAGTAGCAGTTATGCGGACTCAATATCGCCCGGAAAACAATTTGCACGGCGAAGTACAACACGGGCACGTGTGCGAGAGTCGATGCACAGGGTAATGTTTGAGCTAGAATCGCAGATACTACTGAGATTAAAGATTCTCGTTCTATTGACGACACTTTGATATCAATTTACCATAAAACCCCCCAAAATGTTTCAACAAGATCTAACTTTTAAGAACCTTTTTTTTTTTTTTTTTTAATTAAAGGAAAGTAAAGGAGAAAAAAACAAAGAAAAACGGTTTGGTCAAATTGTTGGATGTTGGAAAAGCATTATTTTCTTTTTCGGGTGTTTTATCAATGAATGCATGCCGTGTTCTATGAATGACTTACCGTAAATCCTCGATTAAGCGAGCCATCAATTAAGCACCCGGGTCAAAATACGAAATTTTAATAAGCGCCCAGTCTACCAGCCCAAAATTAAATAAACGCCTGGGCGCTTAATCGAGGATTTACGCCAGCCACTGTGATGATATGTTGGAAGGGACGGCCAAACCATTCCAACAATCTCAGACAACATTTTGGATATCGGATTTCTACATTTTGGAATGGCTTACGAGGCTGTACTTAGTAAACATAAAAACGTATCTGTGACGATATTTTACGTTTTCCAAGAACCAAAATACAGTGAACTCTCGATGTAACGAACCCTGAAGGGACACAAAAAAAGTTCGTCATATCGAGAGTTCGTTATACAGAGAGACTGTATGAGACTTCAGTTAGATTAAAACGAGGGGAAATGGTTCGTTATAGCGAGATGTTCGTTGAATCGGGGGTTCGTGATATCTAGAGTCTACTGTAATCGTAACTTTGAGTTATTTTGTAACAACGTTAAGAGACGTTTAATGGATGTACGGTATGCGTGTTGATAATGTTTTCTGTTATCCAGTTACAGAAGGAACGTTATGATGATGTTAGTTTTTCGTTCTATGTATTTTATTGGCTGATCGATTTTACCAATGGTATATTTCAGAAATAACACAGTACGGATTGGAACGGAACCATTTTCTTTCTAACACTTGATTGTTTTGATGAGGAAATATTAAACGCAGTATCAAAAAATGAAAAGCATTTGCAGGAAATGAACTATTCCCAGTCAAAAATTAAAAACGAACTCATTGCTAGATTAGACGCCACATTTTTGGAGCGTTGAACTAAGCCGACTGAGCCGGCCCGTGGCATTTCAGGTTGATTTCTCGTCTATTGTACTAATCATTACTATGCATAGGAAGGTTGCCTTACATTTCGCGCGGAAAAAAGATTGGGGTCTTGCTCATAACTTGTTTAGGAAAACACCTCCAAAAAAGGAATTAAATTCAACGAACTTAAGTTTCAACTATTCCACGATAAAAATTTGGTGAAAATTCATAATTATGTAACTAAATATGAATACACAAATATATTCCGATTTTAAATGGACAAATAAATATATGCACTCAAAACTAATAACAATTAAAAGTTAATCAAATGCATAGACTTTAGCGAAAATATCTAAAAATACAAAAACAGAGGACATGTTTTAAAAATTAAAATTGATCTCACAGAACGAGAAAAACAAAATATGAAAATACGCAAACAAAATCATTTGTACAGGATTACTCCTCTCAGCATGTACATCAGGGTCAAACGACGTTGAAACAACCATGTTTCAACGTCACTGACGTTGTTACAACGTTGTTTCAACGTCGTTTGACCATGATGTTCCTGCTGGGCTACTCGCTTTGTCCAACACTCTAACTTTAATTAAACTGGACTTGAAAACTTGTAACATTGAAATGAATGTCCTGAACCAGCGAAAAATTAAACAGCAGACCTGGCTGAATTATTGGCTCAGCCACCACAACCATGCCGGCCAGGCGTCAATTTTAGGAATCGAGCGATGACGTTTATAATGTTAACTTCGGTCTCTGATGCAATGTCTCAATACTCATATTTTAAATAATTTTGAAAACACTTCGCAAATCTTTCTGTTAGGGTGCACATTAAAAACACAAATTCAAATCACGCCAAACTGGAAAAACGATTAGAATCAACGAGACTTTTAAACCACCAACAAAGCTAAATTATATCGTGGTCAATTTTCTTCTTTCTTCCTGAACACTACTACGATCATTCAGTTACATAAGGCGTTTCTTTAGGGTCAATAATCACTTCTGCGTTAGCACGAAAGGCTTTGGTTTCGTCCGTTTTCATGTTTTTTGACTTTCTGCGTTAGCACGAAAGGCTTTGGTTTCGTCCGTTTTCGTCTTTTTTTTTTTCTTCGCAAATCAGTCAAAATAGCTTTGACGCGTGAGATTTTAGACTGGATACCACAAAAAAGCTATTAATACCGATATCCCCCAAACAAAGCATTGTTCTGCGCTGAAATTTGACGGGTGTCATCAATGTCGTTTGTTCTTTGTCTAAAATGTAAAATTTTCATGACGTCACTATTTGGGTAAATTTGACACTGGGAGTCAATTCTTAATATCTCTCCAATAAAACATTATTAAGCCACAAAACTTGGCAGGTGGCCCAATATACCGAATATCTTTGGAAATAGAGTAAAATTTTGTGACCACGCCTATTGATGACGTCACGATTTGGATAAATTTGGTACTGGGAGTTTATCTTTAATATCTCCATAACAAAGCATTGTTAAGCCACAAAACTTGGCAGGTGGCATCAGTTCCAGAAGACCTTTGACAATGAAGTAAAATTTTGTGACCACGCCTATTGATGACGTCACGATTTGGGTAAATTTGGTACTGGGAGTTTATCTTTAATATCTCCGCAACAAAGCATTGTTAAGCCACAAAACTTGGCAGGTGGCATCAGTTCCAGAAGACCTTCGGCAATGAAGTAAAATTTTGTGACCACGCTTATTGTTGACGTCACGATTTGGGTAAATTTGGTACTGGGCGTTTATCTTTCATACTTCCACAGCAAAGTATTGTTAAGCCACAAAACTTGGCAGGCGGCCCATTATACCGAAGATCTTTGGCAATAAAGTAAAATTTTGTGACCGCGCCTATTGGTGACGTGATAAATAGGCCCAAAAGGGCCTAAAATTTCAAAATGCTCTGAATTTCTTGAAAATTTGCAAAAGTAAGAATTTGAGGGTGCTTATTTCAAATCTGGTGTTCATTTTTCGAAATTTACCCAAAACCGGGGGTTCGGACACATATTCGGGCCAAAAATTAAAAACACTTAGAACATTTCGAGGGTGCTGCAACCTCGTTCCCAGGGTCGTTTTTCTCTTTCTGATATGAGGACGACGAGAAGAAAAGGCCCTGGTATCGTTGGAATTTCACGGCACTGGACAATTTCCCAATTCACTGTATTTAGAAAAAATTGAAGCTTAAGCGCACCATGCTTTATTTTCGAAAAACATGGCGGAGCTTGTCGCCTTGTCTTTGCTTTATGAAAACAACACAAGTACATATTTTTTGAAAGCTTTGTTTTCATGGCTGAACTGAAGTAATACATGTAAAGATCATAATGAAGGTTGGTTTATGGTTTGATGGACTAATTTTTCCCTGATGTGTTGGCTCTCTTGTGTTTTTGATATTATTTTATTGTGGAGCACGTGGGGTGGCGCGACACAAGCTTCTTTTTTTGTTTTGCTATGTGGTTTAAAGTTTTTTTGACTATTTGGATTTGGAGGGGATAAATACGGTTTGAGTTATGGCAACAGAAGAAAGTCTTGTTGTAAATATTATGATATTTTTAGATTCTCGCAGCGCAGAGCTAGTGTCTTCTCTCATAGAAAAACAACTATTTCTTTCTTTCTTTCTTTATAATTATTTCCAGAATAAATTAAATGCTACTAGAAGATAGCTTATGCTAAGTTGTGTAAAATTTTTCATGAGGTTACCAGCATTTTGTGGTGAAAAATATTGTATATATCTTAATAGTAAAAGTATCTACTCGAAAGTTGTTTTTGTTTTTTCTTTGCTTTTTGCTTTTTCTTATCACACGAAATACGGTATTTACATTTTATTAATATTTTATGTTGTCACACACTAGCTTTGTCTATTTTTATTATAATTATGAAAGACAATTTTTATCTTGATGAAAAGAATACATTATTTACTTGTACTAAAAGTTGTGCAAAGGAAAAAAACTCATTCGTACAATGCTAGCCATAAACAACATCAAGCTAAATATGAGCCAATATACTGTAACAAAATGGCACAAACACACCTTCTACAGATTAAAACATCAGAAATCTTTAGTAGAATTCATGTATTCTTTGCTTGAAGAAGTTTTCATTTCACATCAACAAGTGTACTGTAGCTCCATTTCTTCGCCTGCAACCAGTACGCTAGAATTTCATCTGAAGAGGCACGAATTGATGTGTACAACAATTTTCTTAAAATATAAGAAAATCTGTATCATGATACCAGGGCCTTTTCTTCTCGTCGTCCTCACATCAGAAAGAGAAAAACGGCCCTGGGAACGAGGTTGTGGGTGCTGATTTCGAATTTGGGGTTCATTTTTCGAAATTTACCCAAAAACGGGGTTCGGACCCATATTTGGGCCTAAATTTAAAAAAGCTCTATTTTTCTTGAAAATTTGCACAATTGAAAATTAGAGAGTTCTGAAGTCATATTTGGGGTAATTTATAGAATTTCGACTTAAAAACGGTAAATTCAGGACCAGAAATGGCCCCGAAAGTTAAGACTTTAAACTTTTGACAAAACAAGAAGAAGCAAAAAGCAGAAAGTCTTGCAGTTTTTTTTGCTTTTGAAACACAAAGAAAAATTTACCATTGCTTCAAAATATCCGTATCAAATTTGACGATTGTGATGTAATATTATTTATGGACCCAGTGCATAATACAAAATGCTGATAACAAAGTTGCCAACAAGCATGTTTCGCTGCCTAAAAATGTTTTGCTACATAGTCCACCTTTTAAATCTCTTCTGTTGAACAAGGCATAGAACTTAAACTTAAATAATTTCTTACAGAAGCTGTTGTCTTGTCCTTGATTACTGTGTAACCGGATAGTGTAAAAGAGGTTTTAATTTAGAATCATTAAAGTTTGGCTCTACCAAACTCAGGCTACTCCAAAGCTAAACGGCGTCGACAGGCTAGTAGCATTGCCGAAAGAAGTGTAGCCGTTTAATCTTGGTGGATGATAGATAGTATTGGTAAAATAATCATGTTTCAAATAAAGCAGTCAAAGTTGAAAATTGAATGAAAACAACAGCTGTATGAGACATGCTAACAAAATCGAACCCAGTCTTTCTATTGTAATGTTTTCGCGTTACAACAATAGAATCAACCTCGAACTTAATACAGTGGTGTGCCTGAGAGAACTAGGTTAAAGGAAATCCGAAATTCATTTGAGCAATGGATCTTAGCTTCGTTTTGAAACTCTATAAAATCATTTTTAACTAAATATTTCAAGTAAATCTATAAATTCAAATATTGTCCAAAAATCAGTAGCTTAGTGCTTTTACAAGTTCTTCGTATAAGAAAATTATTTTTCTCTTCAAGCCACATTTTCGTTTGTTTGCATTGGTGGTGAATTCAAATTATGCATTTCGGATTTCCTTTAACTAGAGTTTGGAATTCAAGCTCGATCTAGTTGACTTACGACGACGAAGTTGCATGCCAAACACTCGCGATTGAATAATTAAGGCATAGCGCATTTCAGTTTTGGACAAGGAGCTCTACCATAGACCTACTTTTAATGTGACGTCAATTTTAATTAACCAAACTGGTGCATCACGCGGTTTAGAAATTCTAAATTAGAGTAGCGTAACAAACGTAGACAAAATTTCGAGGAAGGATTTTTGTTGATGTAGCCCTAATTGGGCCTATCATTACCGCAGAAATGAACAAATGAAATGTTTTGTTCGGGAGGACGTAATGAAAAACGTATCAATCCTTCCAAGCTTACCTCCTCTTATGACTTAGTTAGTTTAGTTTATTTTCAGAATTATCAGGAGCTCCTTTTTTCCTTTGTTGTTTTCCATGTTAAAGCAAAATTTTATAATTGAAAAAAAGATGCGAAAAATCAGTTTTGTTTTCCATTTTCCAATTTGGTTTCGGGAGATAAAAAACGATAGAAGTACTTCATTGTCGTTCTTCTGCTTTAACACGAATGGATTGGCCAGATAAACGAATAAACACAGATAACTTACCACAACAATATCAGACCAGCCAGTTTCCAGAGAAAAAACAAAAAACAGCGATTGTGGGTGGATTTTTTCGATGCTCAAACAAAAATTTCATGCATTTATTCAACACAAATTAAAGCATTTTTGAATTTTTTTACCTACCAACTGCATCCACATTTGTGAAAGAACGAGACAAACATGGTTTGTTTTGAACGTTAAAATTAACATTGACGGGAAAGTAAACATAGAAATTATATTTTAATATACCTTAATCCCATCAATTTTCGCGCACCATTAATTTCGCGCAACAAAGCTGCGCGAAAATTAATCCTGCGCGAAATAAGCCCTTTTTCGCGCATTTGGGTGCGCGAAAATTAATAGTTAAGGCTAAAAACCCGTTTTTATGGGTTTTAGCCTTAACTATAGAAAATTTATCCTGCGCGAATATATAAGTTTGGGGCCTGCGCGAAAATTAATCGCGCGAAAAAAAATCGAAATTTGATGGGATTAAGGTATTACATTATTTGAAAAAAATACGAAATCTGGTTTTTAATTTTTTGAAAAAGCTTTATTCGTTCTGGTGATATTCCATAAATGCAAAATATTAACGCCATATAAGGTGCAAAAGAAAAACACCGACGAGCATGACTTTTTCAAATTGGAAATAATAATAGCTTAAGGTGGTACGCCTAGAAAAAAGCTAACATATTGCAGCGTTTGCCTTAAATGAAATGCTTTTGATGTTGTTAATGGGAAATCCGCAAAGCAATCTCAAAAAATGAGTTTTCCATGATTCGTAAATAATTATTGAAATAATTAATAGGAAATAAAGTTTTAGGCCTGAAAAGGACATTTAGCTGGTAAACAAAGTGAAATCAGCCATCCAATTAATTTTTCATAGCCCATTATTAACAGATCTAATTAAGTTCTTGCCAAACCGCTAGGTCATAAGGACATTATGAAAAAAAATCTATCAAAATTTTGATATAGATTGGATAAATTGTTCCAAAGAGATCGTGTTTTAAAATTACAAACCAGCATTTTGAGAAAACTGCGCTCAAAAAATTACCAAATGAAAATTTTGAGAAAAAGACTATTTACAGCTTCAAAGAGCCACAATTTATTTTGAACCTTGCTCACTAGGCTCTACGTTTATCATTAGTGGCATTAGGCTAGCCCAAGATCCCAAGTCCTAAATCCTAAATGCATGAACCGCAGTAGACGAATCACCACTCCTGGGCAGTATAGATTTCCACAAAACGATCACTTGTGGTGTGTAGGGAAGTTGCGCATGTGCAAATTTATTAAAAATACAAAGTTAGATAGTTTTGCTCGATTCTGAGCATAAATCTCATTTCAGATTTTGTTCTCTTTTTTCTAGGTGGTATTTATAAATTTATTTATTATAAATACCGTACCACCTTAACAGATTAATGACTTAAAAGATGCGCTCGTTAATACCATATTTTTTCTTTTGACTATTAAGATGCATCCATAATGTCAGCTTTTTTTGTGTGTTTACTACCCATTTAATATTTTATTCGTGGCGTCCCGGCTTCATCAACTTGCTTTTAGAATTAAATTTAGCATTTCAGGGGAAAATTTGCGCTAGCGTTGAAAAATGTGGGATTGGCATCGACGTAATTGAATAAATACTAAACGATGAAAAATTTGCGATGCGCGATTTAACGATTAAACTCTCTATTTCTATAACATCAGGGGGTATTTACAGGCACTTTTTTACTAACTAGTATTTTTTTTTATGAAAAAAAATATTGATTTGCACGTAAAGAATCATAAGCGACATAGAGTGATTGTTACACTTTATAATAAGATTAAAGAAAAACTTCGGACTCTCCATTGGTTTACTTAAAAAATTACGAAAACGAGAACTATCCCTAAAATTTTACAGCGCTCCCTAAGACCCCTAGCTGTTATTTTCGGTCCAGCACCTCCACATTTTTATTCACTCCGCCGGACCCGATTTAGCCATCACTAATGAAGGCTCCACTCGTCGTTAGTAATATTCTGATGACCTGATGGAAATTCGTTTCAATATTGTCAGGTGGTTACCTCAGGGCTTAACAACACTGATTGACAGAAAGTTGCGAGTATGATGTCGGGTGTATTTTTATTAAAAACACCGACAAGATTATGCATGAAATATTACCAAATCTTTGATGAACCATGTACGAAAACTGAGTGATTCTTTTCGATATTGACATTTATTGATGGGTAAAAGAGGGGATTTATTAATGGGTAATAGAGGGCGTTTTACTGACAATTTTTTCTTTTTGAGATCTCAAAATAAGAAGGTTTCAGGGGCGGATGCAAGAAAAAATTACCTGTGACACTTTTTCCCAAATCAAATTTACTCTTTAAACATTAATAAACTTACGCCCTTATTTTGACGCCCGCATCAAACACGCCCCATGTCTGAGCAAAGTCTAGCAAGTGCATGAGATTTTTTTCTAGCTGTGTTGCATAAACTTTCAACATGATGATCAAATTTCAATTTGTTATACATTTCGATACCAATCAGTTTCACATTTGATGTACTTTCTACGCTAATATTTTCATGTATGCAAGCCTTTATTTTTTCTTCCTCCGTTAAGAAAAGATGCGATTTTTCAGGATAAAATATGATATGAACAGATATTTTTCTTTTTCGTAAATAGTATTTATTATACACTCCTCTAAAGAACAAAGTTGTGTGTTTTTAAATATATCGTAATCTTCATTTCATTTTGAGCGATAAAATGAATTGCAGGAGAATATTTTTACCACACTTAATGACGGGTCAATGTAACCTCGTGCCAAGACATTTTATGACGGCATTTTATCAACAAAGAGAAGAGGCCCTGGAAACGAGGTTGGGTTTCATAGTGATTTATTGGAAAAATAAGGATTTATTATTTGAGAAAATTTTTGCTTTTCAAATATTCTTGTTACATTTGGATGAGCTTGTTAGCAGCAATGCTCAGATGGTCAATTTTTACAAGTATCACATATGTACAACCTTATTCAGGGACCTCCTAAATTTTCGAATTTGGCTTGCGCAAGGTACCAGAAAAAAAAGGTTTTAAAAATGAATTGTTCTGGATTTCGTTCTAACCCCCCTGATTATGCTGGTACTTTATTTTATTTCTTATGATTTCAGGGAGCCATGAATTCAATACTGAAAGTTTAGTGCAATGTGTTCTAAAATCTATTTTAACCTACGCAGTAGGCGCAGGTGGAGAGTAAATTTTTGAGTTTCATTGATTCAACGCATGTCGAAATTTTAATAAGCATTTATCAAGAAAAACCGTTTTTTCGTTTTAAAACGAGTCTTCCATTTTTTAATCCTCTTACTAAATAGTAAGACCTTCAAGGATTTTATGAATTTTCACACAATGACTCACAACGAAGGTGTTCATTAACCATCCAAAATCGTGCAACGAATCATACCTTATCGGTGTAGAAATAGTCAGGAAATATTTTAGTCACTTTTTAAAAGCTTATCCATCCTTATTTTAGTTTAAGTCACTTCTTTTCTCATCTTCCTAACAATATTAAGCCAATAAAAACACTTTCGTTTTGGTGAAATTGGTATTGCGCCGGACTGTGCAGATTTGAAATTTGCAAAATCGTCGAAAACTGACTTACAAGAACTATGATTTACAAAGTAAGGGTCGTTTTAGAAAAATTGTTGAAGCGGTCTTCCTCCTTCACCAAAATGCCAAAAATATGATGATGTCCACATGGGAACAAATAAAACTCTTTCAGCGTTACAAATTTGTGCGCGTCTTATGATGTCCCTAATCAAATAAACAGGAGGATATAACCAGTTACATTGGCCGAACCAGTTGTATGTGAACACTTTCACTTCGGAAGAATTAGGATAGCGCCATTTGTTGTGTCACTTTCTTATTCAAATTATTACAAAATCGATCAATGTCAGAACAACTAAAATTTGATTGTATGTATTCAACAAGTTTAAAAAAGTAATCAGCCGTTTCGTTCTGTCCCCGTGGAATCCAAGAAGGTTGCAACATAATATTAAATGTCTGCAAATGTCAAATATATCAATAGCAATTTTGTGCAAATGGTCTCCTGCTATCTACTTCAATGATTCTTGATATGTTTATATTATCTGAAAATCACTGGACTGGTTCATTTTTGAGATGAGGACCCACAGATTGCAATATGAATTTCACAAAGTTTATGGTAAGTAGAGCTAGTTTTTTGTTGTTGTTTTTTCCTGGCGTAAAACTCGTGCGACGACGTCATTTAGTTTCTGTACTACGTATCTACCGTTACCATTTTCACTAGCGTCAGAATAAAATTTTATTTATTTATTTTAAAACCATTCCCACTCAAGAATTTAACAAAAACTTAATTTTCAATCCTGAAAAGACCAAATTTATGCTGTTCACATCAAAGCAATCAGCACAAAGAAAAATT
>JAYJMG010138300.1:0-13473 GCA_036873935.1 Stomotoca atra
AAAATACAATATTAACTGTTTTTTCGATAAAAAAAAATAAATATAAAAAAATGTTAGTCATAAACATAGCGACAATTCATTAATTTAACTTTCAATAATACTGAAAGGTTGTCAAAAGAATTGACAATACATGAAGACTTGATTTTTCAAAAATTGTAAACTCTTTTAACACCACTTAAGAAATAAAGGCTACTGGCAATCCTGGAGACAATCAACTTTCATTAATATAATTTCATAATTCTTGCGGGCAGATTTTGCAAAAAGGTGTTCATCTTTTTAAACTTTTTCTACAATCTTTTTCTATTTTATTTATGCAGACGCTATTGTTTTTGATGTCGTCACTTTCATGCGCCCATGTGTAAACAGGAAATGAGAGAGTTTAATCATACCTTGAGTATTATACTTGAGTGAAACGAAGGGTTTTTAGCAAAATGTCATCAAAGACAGAAAATTGAGAAAAACGAGTACTTTATTCGAGCTTGGAAAAAAATCAGATACTTATAGCTAATTTTAGTTTTGAGGAAATAGCACCTTGCATTTAGGATGAGGCTTTCCTTGTTCTAAAGAAGTTCGTCAAAAATATCAGACGTCATCCTTAATGTTTTGTACTCTACAGGATCTTCTACTCGGAATTCCTCCAGAAAAGTAGTGTAAGACCCAAAAGCTCATGCCTTCTTGTAGGCCACGGTTTTACCCAAGCTGTGCAAATACGTCTCTTGCATTCTTTTTGCTTCCATTTTTTTTGCTGAAATAGTGATAGCCAAACTTGCTGCAGGGATACTAACAATGTTATTGTCCATTGTAGAAAGAAAGTTTATTTGAAAGTTTATCAATTTAAATTGATCGTGTAGACAGGTGACACTCATCAATTTAAATGGAGGAAAAAAGATTGAAGAAAAAAGATTGACAATTTAAATTGATTGTGTATTTTCGCCTTAATATTTGCAACTCCTCCAACCTTTTCCCATTATTAGCACACCGAAGTGAATTAAAACCAATGAATTCGTCACGCAATTCCATGAACGCATAGTGCAGGTTAAATTTCATGCATTGTTCTTGTGGCGTTACTCTGAGTGATATCATAAGAGCAATTACACAAAAATACTACCACTAATCTCAGTTGCTTAGAACATATTGGAATAAAAATCGATCTCTACCACAAAAGACAATAAGGTCTTTATACCTCTGACTGGTGTTGAGCAAGTCCAGGGTCTGCTTCATTTGCAAACTAACTGACAAATCATTTACAGTTGTATCAGGTGGAAGATTGTGCACTTTCCTGCATGTTGGACAGCAAATATATGCGGTTTTTGAATTTCCATGGAATTTAACGATATTTTCAACACATTCCTTACAAAAATGATGTTGACAATCTAACATCCTTGGATCCTTCAACCTTTCCATACAAATACTACACTCGCACATTTCTTCCAATTTATTATTCAAACTTTCTTTTCGCTCAGTAACTGCGGGGGAGGGGGGATCTAAAAAAACGTTGTCAATTAAACGTAATTACAGCATAACCTTATGTTTGGAAAAACCAAAATACAGAAACATGATGAGTCAGTTAGTAAATTCGATCAAACATATAAAAAACAGCTAAATCAAAGAATCACATCTTGCATAAAAATATCCAATGAAGGCAAACAGCTGATGTAGTGATTGCAAAATAATGTTTTGCTAACTAGTTTCGTTCATCATCTAAAACTGGCTAGTTCACTCCATAGTCAGAAATCATAAAAAAGGAAACAAATTAAATTTAGAACGTACCAGTGAAATTTGGATGCAGTTCAGGACATGCAGGATCCCTGCACTGCTTGCTACGCCATTGATCACAAACTTTGTTTGTAACTGGTATGTTGTGGCGATAAGGACATGGCTAAACAGCACAAAAATAGAAAACAGATGTGATATTATTTTTTTACTCTTATTGACAATGCATTAGCTAACTTACTACGACATCTTTTTTGTGCTATACCTTCAATGCTAATCTAATAGATTTAAAGGATTGTGTAAGTGAGAGGACTCGAAGCCACACAATCGCTCATAATACACAACTATCAACTGAGTACCGCGAGTTGGCGTGTCTCGTTGAAACATCATTCGTATGACTACATGAACATGAGTATGATAAACCCATGATATATAGATTTAAAGGAAGTCCGAAATTCTTTTGAGCAATTGCATTTAGCTTTGTTATGAAACTATGGGCCTATTTTGTTCAACAAACTGACTCCAACCGGTTTATTACAGTTTGGTTAACTTATGATGTGTCTGATACTCAAACCAACTCAAACTGAAAATGAAAAAAATAAGAAGTTTACCTTTTCGGTTTACGGCTGTGTTCGCTATCAATGCGCCATTTTAATCTGCTTGATTATGCTTGTAAATTATTCTGCATATCAAAATTGAATTTATTCTCTAAGCCATGTTTTCCTTTGTTTACATTTGGTGGTGAATTCAAATTATGAATTTCGGATTTCCTTTAACATGAACTAATTCTGAAGCATTTGAAAACGCAAGAAACTGGCGAGCTAGTCACAAACAAATAATAAATAAATAAAACAGCTTGAAGCTGCAAAACTCAGCGATCATCTAATTCAAAGAAATCTTCAGTAATTAAAACTCATTTTTAACACTGTACATACTAAAACTAACCTCCTGCTAGAATACCCTTGACCAGACTAGATCACCCTGCTATGCAGGATAACAACGCTGAATCCCAGCGAAAAAAGAGAAAGGAAATGCATATAGAAACCAGACATGTATACTGAAACAATAGCATATTATTATTGAATTAATTAGGAATGTCTTATGTGAATAAAATTGATCAAACTATTGCTACTGAGTATACAAAACAAACAAACTCCAGTTCCAATATGCTAAACTGGTGTGCAGAGCATGTAAATTTCAGTACCCCTTATCAAAATAAAAGTTGCATTAATGCGACCACCAGAAATGTATTTTGAATTGAAACAAAAGAATTTATAGCATTGTTGTGTATGATCTTTTTGCAGAAGTTTTTTTTCATTTCTTTGGTATTTGTGCTGTTGTCAAGTGAAGAGAGAGAAAAAATTATATTTGTTGCTTTATTTTGAACTGAAAGCAACAAACAACAACAAGACTTTATAAACAGGTTAAAAGTCAACTGAGTTGCTTTAGCAGTATTTTGTTCGGTTAATGTAACTGAATTTTCATAGAAAATTAGACATTTTTACTGATTTATTTACTTTTCGGCAGTCATTTATAGAGGCACAGAAAATATTTGACTACCAAAACTTAATTTTCTTAATTTTCACTCATTTTAGATGTTAGGTTTCTTTATTCCCTTGGTATTGTGTTTACTTTGAAGCTGCAGTATCTGTTGAAATTTAACATTGAACAAATGCTTCAAAAATGTATTTTGAAAAAGTACTTTTCCCGTCACCACCAGCAAAGATTTCAATTCATATTCTTAAAGTAGAACTAAGGTAAAAAAAAATTTTTCTCTGTTTTTGCAAGTTCAAAGTTAGAAAGACGTCATGCTAAATTTTTTTTACCAACATAATGATATTTGGTCCAGGACTGTCCCTCAAACGAAAGAAACCTTAGGTCGACGTCTTCCGCGAGCAATAGCACTCCGAATTTGCAGGTAAGTTTTGCGTGAATATTTTGATGTCACAAACACAAAAACATTGATTTCGGTTCTATTTTGGGAAATTTGATACAAACTCGTCAGAAGGGGTATGTTGTTGTGCTTTTATTTGATCAAAGTGAAGAAAATATAAAATATGCTGACGACAGCATTTATTTGAAGTAAAGCCTCTGATGCAATTAATGATGACATTTGCAAAAAAAAAAGTTCTTTATTTTTTTGATTGAAAGAGTGTAACAACATGCACCTTCTGACAAATTTGTATGAAATTTCGATAAGAAGAACCAAAGTTATCAAAGGGGAATAGAGGTCAAAAATTTTTGCTTCATTTTATTGAGAAAATTGAAAGATTATGTTTCGTCAATCACAAAAATATGTTTTTTACCGTTTATCTATTTCTCAAATGGAAGTTTTGACCAAAGTTTTACTGATGTTGCCATGGTTTCATGCTAACTCATATACGCATAGCGGTGGCAATATCGTGAACATTTCTGATTTGGAAAACAGATCTACTGAATTATGCGACGAAAATAGTGATGTGCATCCACATTACAGTGATTTTTTTAAAAAGATATGAAAACAAATAAAAGACAGCAAGAAAACAAACAGATAAATAGATTCAATTTAGTTTACTTGCTTGTTACGTTGCAACAAGAATTTCATTCTATACTGAAGAGGATCGCGAGTATACAGATGTTTCATATTAGCGTATAGTACGTCACACAACTCTGCTTCCTCCACTGTATAGCCTGATATTGTCAATCAGAAAAACTGACATTTCAGTGGGTATAAAGAATATTTTTTTCCAAACCTCAATTCCCCTTTAATGTTTTTGTGTTTGTGACGTCATAAAATCCGGAGGTAAAACTCACGTTTTCACTTATTCTGCCAAATTTGCAAAAGTTTGGTGCAGCTTTTTACATTGTTACCACGTTTTTAGCAAAGTATTCATGCAAAACTTACTTTTAAATTCGGAGTGTTAATGTCCGCAGAAGACATCGAACTATTCACGACGTGCTGTAACTCACCTGAGACAGTTGTCCCCATTTGCATGTTTATAGCTTTTGTTGCCATATATTCATCATCCATGTGTGACGTCACATGTGCTACTTTATTTATTTTGAGCTGAGTGTTCAATTAGAAGAGCAGAAGTTCGTACGACAACAGCATCAACGTAACTACTAACATAATAATTGGGAGATGAAGATTTTTATCATTCATTAATTGCTAAATTCACTCGTTATACATTGAGATCAACGACTTCGTAAATCAGTTTGCTTGGGACTGGCAACAAACTTGTTAGTACCTGAAGTTGTGATTTTTCATCATCTGTTCGAAAACTCCAAATGCTTGAAAATTGATAATAATTTACTACCGTAATGCATCGATTAAGCACACGGGCGCTTTAATATTTCGGCTTTCAGGAGGGGCCCTTATTCAAGGGGGGCGCTTATTCGAGGGGGGCGCTTATTAAATTATTTCTATATTTCTTTCTAAACGAAACAAAATGGTAATGATAACAGGGATCGCATACTAATTTTTTTATGCTTGTTAAATTTTTCTTCTACAAATTCATTAAATATCAATGTCCTCGTCTCCATCCTTGATAGTTTTTATCCCCAGGGGACTTTGTTGTTGCGTGATTCACGGAACAGATTAGTTATTATTCCAAATTTGAACAAGCACCCATTTTACTAGGATCAAGGGGGCGCTTATTCGAGGGGGGCGCTTATTAAATTTTTTTAACGTTATAGGGGGTGCTTATTCGAGGGGGGCGCTTAATCGATGCATTACGGTATTTAGATTTACTGAACATTTTCATTCCCAGAATGATAAAATACTGCGAAAGAAAAAAACATTTTCCTTTAGCATTTCGCAAATTGAGTTAATGGCTGCCAATATGAATAATAAATTTACCCCATAAAATTGTTTAATAGTTTGAAATTTTAAAAATGCTTGAAACTCACAAAAAAACGAAATTTTAACAACTGACTTATATTTTTCTTTTTCATGATGCACATCCTTCAACTAATGTTATGCATACGTGCAACATTTTTACGCTTTAACCTAAAAAATTATTCATAAATAAGAATGAGTATGATTAAAGGACAAGCGTATATTTCAAGCTTTTTCATAAGACAGTCACTTAAAAAAGTTATAACTCATGTTGGAGTGTGCAGGGTTCCTTAAAATTTTCACAGCTTATAGTTTACACTTGTGCACACAAAAACAAGTGTGGATATTTTTTAATAGCTTTGTTTATATTTAACGTGTCAGAATACAAGTGCAATTGGTTTCCATTCATTATCCTTATTTTTGAAATGGTTACAAACCAGGAAGTTCACTATTAGAAAAAGTTTCCGCACACCAGATTGTAAGAACCATTTTACGCAAAAATTGACATTTTCTGTTGCAATGGTGATGATGTATAACTTTTCTTTGGCTGTTTTTTGTGACGCTTTCCAACTTTTTTAAGCATTATTTTTCCACACTAAACTTTATTCTTTTAACAAACAAATTATATTGTTACTTAGAACAACTCTTTGACAAACACTGTCCAAAATTTTATGAGGATTCAATGAAGAGAAAGTGGTATAATTATACGAAATGGGCAATGATGTTAAATCAATCCTCAATGGTTAGTGCTCCCTTAAGGGTGTTTTAAATTCAGTCACCCACCAAACCTTTAAGGGAGCACATCGAACGGAGACTATATAACTCAGCTCCCAGAAGATCGCTGAGTTAATAAATTAAGAAAAAACATAAAAAATATAAAAGATTTATTTTAAAATTTAAAAATTTCAGAGCTTAGAATATCGTATTTTGCCGTGTATAAAACGTACCTTTTTTCCATAAATATACTTCCTGCTTTGGGGGTGCGCCTTATCCACGGTAAGACTGAGAAATACGTTTTTCCATTTTTTAACGAACAAGGAAAACACAAATAATGCAAAAGGCACTTTAGTTTAATGGAATGCAGAAGTTATAGGCCATATCAACTTAGGCTATGAGCTGTACCTCTCATAAAAGAAAGGATGCGTCTTATACAAGGTAAAAGCTGTTTTCCTGGAAATGTGTAACTGGAACAGGGGTGCGTCTTATACAAGGATGCGTCGTATACTCAGCAAAATACGGTATTTAAAACGATTTTTCTTTGATGCATGCATAATCCATCATTGCATCCATTCACGTAATTTGGAAGAAACAAGGGAGAAAGCATTTAGAAAATATTAAAACTACTTTTAATGATTATCAAAATTAATTTTTTCTCAAAGCTTTCATTGTTGAAATATTCAATGTTTAAGTACTTGCTACATCAAAAATATAAAAAGAAAAGAAAAAAATAATAAAAATATAAAAATTAAGCAGACTTACTTTACCATCAGATGGTTTACATTTTCCAGTCGCCATATACTTGCAATCTGTGTAAGAGCGATGATCAGTTTTTGCTGAATTTTTACCTGCATCAAAACTTGTTTTGAGTAAACTACCTTTCAAACGATAGTCATTCATTTTGACAGCAGCGATTTCAGCGTCCAACATCTCTTTGAAGTTAACAAAGGCATATGTCTTGTTATTTCCGCTTGCGAAAGGCATGATCCTCACAAAAGAAAGTTCTCCATGTCTCCCAAACACTGTATCCAGATCTGCTTTACTAATGCCTGCTTCAATACCATTCACCTTAACTGCATATATATTGGGTTTAGCTTCTTCCATCGCTTCTTGTGTTGCGTTTTTTTTTTAAGACGTAACAGTAATTTTACTAAAATGTGGAATCAAAGCCATTTTAATCAATGAAACTTCTAGCCAAAAACTTATTAAGGCTTCTAAATATTAAACAAGATACCAAAACATTTGTTGGTATTGGTAACTCAGAATTCAACAAAAGCAAAAACAAAAATCGTTTAACCCTTCATTAGTGTGGTCAATACCCCCTGAAATCACTTGGGATTTAGTAAAAGTAAACATAGCTACTAGGGGGTATAATGCCAAACAAAGTATCATTATAATTTCAAATTTAACTCAACCCAACCGCCTAAGGAAGCTATTATCTTGGTGCACGTCACCAGTCAAAATGAAAAAAATCAGGAGGTCAGGTTACATTAAAGTACCCAATGTTTAAAAAACATAGTATTAGTATATAATGAAAGTATGTAATGGTGGTGGAAAAACAACAAAATCACTCAAGAGAAAAGAAAAACTATGACAAAAACACAGCACTTGATTATAATACACCAGTCACCAAGTATTGCACTTTCCAGATACTCTGAGCAAAATAAAAAATAAAAATATTGCAAGAACACGATCTGGAAAAAGCATTCTACAATAGACACAGACAACACTTCTACATCCATTCAAATGATGACATATCCTTTCACAGTACAATTTAACTTAGACAATACAGATCAAATTACATACTACAAAATGTTGTATGTAAAAGCATTCTTCGAAAAAAAACATTGACAAAACTCGTAAATACATTATCTTAATACTTGCAACAAAATGCTATATTCTAGTTTAACCTTTAAAAATCAACTTTTCATAAAATTATTCCACTATCTCTTCATTGAATCCTTATAAAATTTTGAACAGTGTTTGTCAAAGACTTGCTCTAAGTAACGATATAATTTGTTTGTTAAAAGACTAAAATTTAGTTTATAGTACTGAAAAACGTTAGAAAAACATTACAAAAAACAGCTGGGAAAAGTTATAACACATCACTGTAAATTTACAACCATTTTTGTGCGAACGGTTTCCATAAAGTGTGCAGAAAATCTTTCTAATAGTGAACTTCCTAGTTACAGCCATTCAAAAATAAGAATAGTGAATGGAAACCGATTGCACTTGTATTCTGACAAACAAAGCCATTAAAAACAAATACTGTACGCATTTTGCTGTGACAGAAGTGTGAACTGCATGCTGTTCAATTTTTCAAAAATACAATGCACTCCAGTGTGAGTTATAACTTTTTCAAGTGACTGCCATATAGAAAAACTTTGAAATATATACACAGTTGGTTCACTTGTCCTTTATTCATACTCATTCTTATCATGAATAATGAATTAGCTAAGCATGTGTGCATAATGTTAGTTGAAGGACGTGCGACATGAAAAAGAAAAATATTATACCGTAAATGCTCGATTTAGCGCCCCCTCTCGATTAAGCGCCCCCTTTTGAGATCCAATTTTTAAATAAGCGCCCCTCTCGATTAAGCGCCCCCAGGGCCTCTAAATGAATATATTTTAACAGCAAAAGGAGGGGGTTAATTGAGCTTGTTTGCTTTGAAAAGGGGTGCTTGTTTGAATTTTTGGGTTAGACAGAAAAAACCCTGTTGATTTAAAGAAAATATGCTTTTCTTTATTTGCTGTTGCCATAGCTGTTGCTAGTGTACAGTTTCTTTTTAATATATCAAAGGGCTTAGTTGCAAATGATACTATTATTTCTACTGTTCTGATAGAACAAAAATTGACAAAATTGAATGTTTAAATAAGCACTCCTTTCGAATAAGCGCCCCTCTCGATTAAGCGCCCCCTCCAAGATCCAATTTTTAAATAAGTGCCCCGGGTGCTTAATTGAGCATTTATGGTAAGTGAATTGTTAGAATTTCGTTTTTGTGAATTTCAAGCTTTTTTTAAACTATTTCATATGGTAAATGTTTTTCAAGTGAGTTTGTTAATCATTTTGGCAGCTATTAATTCAATTTCTGAAAAAATACTTTTCTAACAGTCCGGTAGCAGTAAAAGTTATTCAAAAAATATTATTCTCATGGATATTTTGTCCAAAGTCACCATCAGTAAAATGAACAAAGAATCTTACAATTTGACAAAAAAATTAAAAACACCTGTCAAAATATAACACACTGAAGAGGTGACTGATAAACTGCAGTTTGAAAATACTATTAATTCGAAATGGTCTCAGGTCACAGTAATTCATTCATGAAACTAAGAAATCAAAAACTTCTTCGCAACTAGAGTTACCCATTCAATTTGAGTTTTATTCCGAAAAAGTTCACGTAAATAGTATATTTTGCGAAAGGTTGTCCTACTGGAACATTGTCATTCCACAGATTTCACTTTAATATATGAATATGCATCAAAGCTAATACATTCCGAAAATACATGGAACTAATTGGTTACTCCAAAATAATCGATTTGAAACCAGTTACAAAGATATTCAATTGAAAGAACCCTCTAACAGCTTGAGAAATTTCATTGACTAAAGTTGAAATCATAATTGAAATTGCCCAAAGAAAAATTCTCTTCAACTTTCTTTTTTGAACTTGGGAAAAGCATATTTTGAGTTTTCAGTATCAAACATTCAGTGTATATTTTGCAATTGTTTTGTTTGAAACTTTGATATGCCGTAAGCTTCGAAAATCCCCCTCCCCCCTAATGAACGTCCAATTTTTATTTGAAATATTAAATTATAATGCCAATATGGAACCATTACGCACATTATATCTATTGACATGATTTGATTATAGAAAAACTAAATAAAATAAAGCTTAAACAAGTGGTGATTGCATAATATAATTTATTTACATGACCGAAATAGCTGTCTGCTGCTCCCGACAATGTCTCTGTGGTGTGCATAGCTAGTATTTCACAATTATCATTAGTCTGCCCTGCACATTGTGTGTGTGGTGAGGTTTTGTCCCTGCAGCCCAGGCTGAGCATGGCTTCAAAGGAGCTGTAACAGTAGGATTGAAATGCTGTTTATTATTTTTTTCTATATTTTTTTCTATTAGCTAAGTCCCTTATCTACATCTGTTTGTCAAACGTGGGTTTGAAAATTTTGTATCCAGACGAAACAATTTAAGGAACACAAGAAGAATATGAGACGAATTATCAACTTTCCATATTCAGCAATTTTAGGTTGACTCACCTTATGCTGCTTTTAGCTAAACAAGTGCGAAATGTATATCTCTGTGTATAAGTCGAGTTTTTGAACCACGAAAATGAGGCTTTAAAATACACCTCGACTTATACAAAGGGTAGAAATCCTGGAAGTTGATAAAAGATTATGCTCAATATAAGCCTAAACTAATGTTAAAAATATCTGAAGTTTAAGCAAAGTGAAACACTTAAGGTTATATATGGCGTTTGCTTATTGTTATTTTTTCACCATTTTTTGACCTCGACTTAGAGTATCATTGAAAGACCTAAAATTTTACCCTGAGTTGTTAGGTCGACTTATATACAGGTTCGACTTATACATCGGGATATACGGCAATACGGACGAATCAGCTGCCTGCTGCTTCCGACCATGTCTCCAGATTTGGATAAGGCGTGCATAGCTAGTGTTTCACACTTATTATATACTCATGTCTCTGATTTCCAACCTATTTATGGAAGACATTGGTACAATTTTCCACTAAAAAATATTGTTGTATGATGAATAGAATACCAAGAAACTTGCAGATTGTTGTAGGGTGTAGGAATACAGCAACGTTTTACTAATATATTTCAGTCATTCTGTACAAGCTTCTTGTTGATCTTGGTATTCTATTCATCATCAAACCTTAGACCCAATAATCAATCGTTTAAACACATAAAAATTTCAACTAAATTTTATTCTTCAAATCACTTTTATAAGATCACATGTATTCATTTTCAAGATCATCAAAAAAGTCTTTTGAACCATCATCATAATCATATAGCTCATCATTCAAGTCGTCGAGGTAGTCATGGCATAGTGTTTCTTCTACAGTGTCATCGTCGTAGTAATTATCATACTCATCAGCATCATCATCATCATCGTTGTCGTAGTTGCCAGTTACCTTGGTAAACAGGGAGTTCTCCTTGGTACTTGGTTTTTTATTTGAATTTGTGTCTTTTGTACTATCACTCAAACCTTTTGTCTTAATGGCAGATGACTTCTCAGGCACTGAAGACAGATTCTTAGGTGGAACACTTTTGCATCTTCTTTCTACTATAAGAATGAAAAATTAATCAAGATATTATCGAAAACATAATATTTAGTGCATTCTATCTACTCTCTGAGCAGCACATTGAACTGCAACTCTGATTCAGAGTATGTATTTCTCTTTCCTAGGGGGTATTAAGCACTCTTATTCGGAAAAGAGAACAAGCCGCACTTGAATCCATTTTTGTAATACCTGGGAAGCTCATGTGCAGGTAACTAAATAATGTACTGAAAATATATTCACAACATTATTTTCCTAACTGTCTTTGTGTCTTTGTTGCCTCTTTTGTTATAAACTGTTCTTTGTAAGGGTTGGAATTTGATCTGCTCCGCTGCAGAGCCAAAGCGCTATGACTGTATTGCTATCCAATCTCCAACACAGATAGTTGCTTTCCTTTAACAACTGAAGAACCTGCATCATATCCCTTGTTTCTATTTCCCTTCGTTGTTGTTGTTGTTGTTGTTGTTGTTGTGTGTCATGCATGGTATCTTTGTTTACTTTGTTGTCCCTGGCCCAGGCTTATAAAGTTCAATGTAGTTTACAACTATTACAACAAAAAAAAGAAAAGAAAACCCCCTGAAAAAACCATCCAAAATAATGAAATGCATCAAATCAAAAAACATCGCTATTGTTAATTTGATCTTTCTCAATTCCTTCTAACATGACAGATATTCAACCCTGACCAGTGAGGATAGCAAACCTGCAATGTGGAGAAAACATTAAAACGATCCCTAAAATAAAAAAATACTCACATTCATTCAACGTTTCTAAAACTAATGGACTAATAAAGGGATCCATCCGTAGGTTCTTTATTTCATTTCTAATAGCTTGCGTCTTTGCGTTTTCTTTTCCCTTCTTTTGACCATATTTCTTTCCTGGTGCAGATTTTCTTGGTTCAACAGTGATTCCTAAATATATAATTCAATCTTGCATCAAGCCTGCAATATTTTTTTGAAAACACTAAGTAAATTAGCACTTTTTAAAGCAATTTTAGTTTATCTGTGATAAACTATGATTATAATGGTATCTAACTTTAAATTAAATAAACAAACAGAATAAAACTTATCTTAGAACAACAAAATTGTGCACATAATAAAAAATGAATAGCATTAAATATAAAGTACCAAGGTAAGTCTACCATTTATAACGCTAATTTTGAAGCACCTTTTTCTTTCCTGTTTTTTCTCCTTGAGTTCTTTAGTCTTCGTTTTTCTGCTTTTTTATTCAAGTGCGCCAATTTACTTTCTGACGGTTCTCCTTTGAATTCTGTGATTTCTAGAAATACCAACAGTAGAGAGTAAAAAGCAAACCTAAATTTCCTAAATGTTTTCTTTAATATCTTTAATATCTTTCTTTATCCTTTTGATAAAGATGAATAGGGAATTCAAATAGATTTAATTGCAATATAATAGCAATGCAAGATAAAGCACCAGAGTCCAAGAAAAACATTGCGCACATACTTATGTAGTCAATCTTCGTTATAAACCTTTATTTTACAAATGTTGGGTTTCTCTTTTTAAAAAATGATGTAATAGAGGCCGTTTATATGAAACCTTTATAAGTGAACTCAAACCGGTTTGGAATGAAAATTTTGCACTTCAGTGCTTGGTGTATTTTTCTTGTAGCAGTCTATGGTTTCAGGCGAAATAAAACTCACTTCGGGCATTGTTTCAACATTATGTTTAAATTAATTTGTTTCTCAATATCAGTATATGCACAAATCCAGTAATAATTTGAGCCTAAGTGAAGCAATACCAAACCAGTTTGAAATTTATACCAGTTTGAGTTCACTTTGGACTCATGTAAATGGCCTCATAGCAGATCCCAAGGAATTGGGTCAACTGCTATATAACTGCACATGGAGATGTCTTTTATTTTCATTTTCTTGGTTGGGAAAGAATAACTATTTCTA
>JAYJMG010138411.1:0-13463 GCA_036873935.1 Stomotoca atra
TTCGTCAAGTAATTCCATGCGCGCATAGCGCCGGTTGAATTTCATGCATTGTCCTCAGTCCGTAACTCACCCGAGAACAATGTTGTGGCGAGAAATTAGATTTGGACAATAGGCCTTGTTTTTTTCTTTGATTCTTGTTGTATCAAAACATTGAGAAGAATGGAAAACAATAAAAAATATGTGACACCATGATCCATGCAATGCTTATTCTGGGCATTTTGAATTTTTTTCAGGGACCTCAATATTGTTAGGATTATAATAATGTTAATAAATATAAATGAAGATCAGAACAGTTACGTGAAATTACCAATGTCTACTGAGGTTTCTATTTAGTATACCATTTAAGTTTTTTTTTAAATTATGGTGCCTCTGCTCCCTGGCAATGGAAAGCATTAAAGATATAATACTTTTTTTATTTCAGTCTGCACAAGAAATGCTTGCGGATGATACACTGTTTGGTTTAGTGCCAAGGTTGGTAAAATATTTTTATCACCATGTCTGCCTTTTTGTTGGCGGTCTGGATGTATGTTTGGCATCTGTTCTGGCTGGAAACAGTAATGATTATTATGCGTGATGGCATAATCATTTTTTTAATATTTTAACGCATACATTGTTATTTTTAGGGCCTTTCAGTATTTGTTTGAGATAGCTACAAAGCGTTCTTTGATTCGCTACAGAATCAAAGCAACATTTTTAGAAGTTTACAATGAAAAGGTAATTACAACCAACAACCAAGGAAAATTGAAGCTTTTACTCCTGTCTATTTTTCTTATCTCAGGTGCTACAGTACTCTGATAGCCTTGGCAAGTGAGATGAAGAAGTTCCAAGGCTATATATATAATACAGGAGACGAGGATTTGTTAATATACTTTCTTTGCTGAAGCATCAACATTTTAATTCACATTTAATATTTAACTCTTCTCCACGGATTTTTTATTTCAATTTTGTCCAATACTATGTTAAATAACAAAATACCTTTGCATTACTTTTAGGTTAAAGACCTGTTGAATCCTTCGAATGCCCATGATTCGTTGCCAGTGCGCTGGTCTTCGAAAAAGGGTTTTTATGTTGACAATCTTTATACTGCTGAATGTGAAAGTTTGGAAGATTTAATGGATGTGCTTATTGAAGGTTTGTTACTATGCCACAGTACATGTGAGATTTTATTTTCGAAAAAATATGGCATGCTTATTGAACCATTAAAATATTAATTTCATGAGCCATACTACTGCCCGACAGAAGTTAATGCATGCAAAAAGGTGACGCTGCAAAAAGGGGGATAACGCATTTTAAATTTACTAATCAATGCGATCAATAAAAACTATTGAATGTCGTGCGCCCTTTATACTGCTGCATTGCACATCATGCACGCTGAGAATGAGTGAAATGAGCGTGCAACTGGCTTGCGAAACCTCAGCGTGAATGTTAAATTGCGTACAATGCGTTATCCCCTTTTTCTTGCCACTGCAATAATGATATCAACTGGTCTTGCTTTGAATCTCGATTATGATTCCTATTTTAATGAGCAAAAAAATTACCCAAAGATGAACGGTTTATGTAGTTCCCTGAGCTCTCTTTCCCCCACTTCAATGGTTTTGATTTAGTGAGAAAAGAAAGTTAATAACTTATTGCTCAATAAATTCGCTCAGTTTATGTCCAAGAAAGCTGATTGGCAGAAAATATTTTTTTCATTTTCTGGTGCAATTGACTTTTACAGAAGACTTTTATAGAATACAAAATAATTGTTTCTTTAGCATTATTCAGCAGTGTCAACAAAATTCAAAAAGCTAGTTTCCCTAAAAGGATAGTTTCACTAAAAATATGATTATTTGCTTTTTTCTCTATTATGCAGGTTCAACATATCGACAAGTTGGAGTTCATGCAATGAATGACCACTCCAGCCGCAGTCATAGCATGCTGACGGTGCATGTATGTTCCGAGGAAGAAGTAGGTGTCCCTTCTGTTAATTATGCAGAGTCAGTTTGTGCATACATCAGAGAACTTCTTCCATATGAAGTGCATTTTCAAATGGAATCATTTCACATTGAGTTTTCAATAGCCTTTCAGTAAATTGAGGATTATTATTATCTTTTATTTCCATAACTGCAAGTAATATTTAAAAATTTGATATGGCTCCATTTTTCAAATTCGCATTTGCAAAAACATTCTAGCCAGGCTATAATGAGAATGTTACTTAACTCAAAGTTTTCTCCTTGTCTTTCAGATTGAGGCAGATGATGAAGCAGGCTTTCCTATGGTGAAGCATGGAAAAATTAGCTTTGTTGACTTGGCAGGTATAACTTTGGACTCCCAGTTAAATTAAAGATATATCTTAGAATGTTCAAATTTAGTACGAAAGTCAGAGTACTGGCTTTTTTTGCCACGCAAACTCATTTTTTTCCATTCAGTTGATTGCCAGATCGATCTTTGTATGCCTCCATACACTCTAAACATAGATTTTCTTTCTTCTGGATATAGCATAGTCATAACAAGGCTAAGTTGCTCTGGCTTAAGCAATAAAAGTTGAGCTATTGATCGAATTCTTTCAATAGGGAGTGAGCGTGCCAAAGAGACCAAAACAACGGGCGAAGCATCCACAGAATCAAATAATATTAACAAAAGTTTGCTGACACTAGGTGAGAATTTTACTCTGAAGTTAAAGACAGACATTGTTATAGTGGGCACTGCATTCAACTTAACGTTATTTTTTTTACAGTTCCTGTTTCTGCATAATATTCTGTGTGTTACGTGTGCTGTTTTTATCTTTGCTTGTATTTCATTTTGTTTCCTTTAATTTTTAATTTTTTTTATTTCTACCTTTAGCTGTTGTTCTTTTTGTTCTTTTTGCTGCATATTGATGAGAAACGAATGAATGGACAGAATTTTTTTTACTGAAGCGGTTCAAAAATTTGAAAAAATATGCAAGAGAAGAAAAGCTAAATATTAATACTTGATAAACTCAATGCAATTAAGATGGGCCCCAAACCTTGCATGGCTTTTTTGCATTCTCTAGCTTAGTGTTATGCTTTTGTAGGTAGATTTTGTGAGTGCTATATCAAATCAATTAAGTCTATGTGTCCCCTTCTTGTCAAAATTACGTAAAAGCATTTTTTTGAAATCAGGAGGTAATGTTTTTGCAGTATTTAAACGGAATAAATTGATTGATTTGAAAAAAATGTGTAAGTTAGGTGATCTTTCAATTGTAACCATTGGTAGTTTGCTAAAGTCATGCAAGACATAGGATGAATTAATTCTTTTAGTTTTTACTAATTTTAGGCTTAATATTAATAATTTGGCAACCGAATTTTCGATGTTAGATTGTATAAGACTATCTAGTCT
Source organism: Stomotoca atra (assembly GCA_036873935.1). Lineage (NCBI taxonomy): Eukaryota > Metazoa > Cnidaria > Hydrozoa > Anthoathecata > Pandeidae > Stomotoca > Stomotoca atra. The sequence continues at coordinate 3,340 of JAYJMG010138411.1, forward strand.
AAAGGCAATTACAAAACCTATAAAACTGATATTTGGAACACAACCCCCATCTCTTAAATTTAGGGACAAATTGCGCCAAAGTGGCCCAATTTTGAATAATAAAAATAACGCTGTTTAATGCATCACATTTTTCTCCATCATTTTTCACTAGAGTAAAAGGCTACTAATACTCCCTCCCTTATAAACTCAAAATCCACCTTAATTACCTTGAGAAGCTCTTTTCCAGATTACTTATTCTATGATGTTAAGGTATTATTTACGTTCTGCCTTTGGAAAAAAATATTTTTTTGAGAAACTTATTTCTTCTTGATTTATTTATAAGGAAACTGTATCTCAGCCCTTGGCGATCCAAAAAAGCGTGGAAATCACATACCATATCGTGAGAGCAAGTTGACGAAGTTGCTTGCTCACAGTTTGGGTGGTGATGGATTTACTCTGATGGTAAGCATCTAGCTACAAGTAAAGGGGATTCTGGAAGCAGAATACTACTACTTATTTGACACATTGTATGCTGCTCCATGTATTGGGGTAATTTTAGTTAGTAATAGAAAGTAAATCTAAACTTTTAAATTGCAGTTGACCCTTTATCAATGAATTTCAGTCAGTTAAGTAACCAGTACGATTTCTTAAGTTTTAGGATGCTCATTATTTCCTTCCCCTGTTTCTATGTAATTATCACTTATTTTACTAGATTGCTTGCATTTCCCCATCATCACATGTTCTGCAAGATACTATGAACACACTGCGCTATGCGAATCGTGCAAAGAATATAAAGAATAAACCTGTTGTAAAAATGGTAAGTGGAAAGAAGTCAATTACTGCTTATTTAGCAAACTTCAAAATTTTTGTTAGATTACGTTCTATTCCTAAAAAGGAAGGTGACAAAACAATTTGCTGATCATCCAATGTGCGTGTATGTGTGTTACTGCTTTTGCATGCTTTTACAGGGCGTAGGGGGATGTACAGCCCTCATTGGAATAATGAGATGATACATGTCCAAAAATCTAGGATTTGAAAGTGATACAAATATTTTGAAACGGCTACCACTGTTCTTTTGGTCACTTTTTTTTATGCTTTTGGGAGGGAGTATATCTTCAAAGAAGAAGCCACTGGATATCGAGCTTACATAGAGCTTTTTTACCTGCCCTAATTTTAGTTTTATTGGGTTTTATGTGCCCTGGGCTAAATTATGGCAAATTATGTTTTTAATTCTTAAATATATTTTCTGTATCTTTTTACCATAGGACGCTAAGGAACAACTTCTTCAACGAATAAAGCGTGAAATAAAGTTACTTAGAGCAGAGAACAGTTACTTTCGACAGCAGGTATTTCTTGATGTAATGTGTCTACACTTTTGACAGATAATTTTTTTGCCAGGAAGGAGTTAACCTGGGATATATTTGTAAGTCGGCCTCTCGATTGTCTTCTGAGTTAAGCTGGATATGTTGTTGATAAGATGTTTTGATACTGCATGTGTTGCATCAACTTTTGTGGCAGTTGTACTTTTTTTCATGTTAACCTTCTGTTTTTATAGCTTGGTGTACCATGTTCGGAATCTCAAATTATTTTGACACCGAATCAAATTGAAGGTGAATTAACGCCAAATGAATCGGGTACATTAAGTCCAGCCATTGGTGCGAACACCCTCTCATCAGTTGAATCAAGTAGGTGCACCTTTTTTACAATTTAGCAAAAAGTATGGCGAAATATTTCCACAAATAAACAAATAACACTGCCAATAACTATTGTAAATCAGATTGTGTTTTTACTATTCTTTATTGATTGGCTGTAAAAAGTGTATTGTTAATGATTGCAGGTCGGGACAATTCGTGCAAGAATCTAGTCAAGGAAGACTCACTTCGAGCCAGCACTGCTTTGTAAGTTAATCTTTGGAAAAAAAATTAAATTTAGAATATAAAACATCTTAATTTAGTTGTTATTCGTGGTAAACTTTACCCTTTCTTTTCTTATTAGCCTTAATCATGGCTGTGCTCACTTCTTATTTTATCTTTATGCCAATCCTGTAACTAGTCTGTCCACTTATTCTTAACAAGTTCAAGCGTCTGTTTTCTCTTACCGAATTCTGCATCGAAGTTTCTTGATTGGAGTTGTTTTTTCTACTTTAGATACGCACTCGGAGCAAAGAATGGGTTGTATGACATGTTACAAGAATATATGATAGAAAATGATAGCTTAAAGTAAGTTTGGCCATGGCGCAGCCTTAGACACTGTCTACTCAAAAGGAAGTAGCGGCTCAGAGATTATTAAATTATTCCTTTCAGATCTTGTCCTTCTGCTTTTTTGTAACGATGGTTAGTCTATCAGATTTACCATGAAACACGCCACTTCAACTCCATAGGGGACGGACAGACGGCAGTCCTTCAGAGACTGAGGTGCATCGGTTCTAAGTAATCTGAGTTACTCTCACAAATTGCGAGAGCTCATCTTAGCAATGTTTATTTCGTCAAATAATTTTTCGAAACATCAAGAATTTGAAATCTGTTTTTTTCAGAGTAGAAAACATGCAACTGCATCGTTCACGAGCTGCTGCGCAACGGCAACAGGAAGTATGTACTTCTTTCTTACTCATGAATGGCTCCAGAGAAATAATCTGGTTTTATTAGACTAAATTATTTATTTGAACTTGACAAACTTTCAAACTTTCAAGCAGTATTATTGAATTAACGCCATTGAAAGCACTTCAATATTTATAATATTGTCGTAATGTCGCTGAGGTCCGTTTTACACTTGTCTTTTTAGGATATGTTCCAAGAAAATGAGAGGCTTGCGAGAAAATTGGATGATTTAGGAAGGTATGCAATCTGGATTTCTTTTTCTCCATTCAATCGCTCCTTGGTGTTTACGATGTTACTAGAATGTTCAGTAAACTTTCGTTGTAGACAACAGGTATATGTTTGCTCTTGTCGCTATGAATGTATGAAACTTAAATTTAATTTATCACAAACTAAAACTTTGAGTTCTCGTTTGTCTACAGATTCCCTCTTGGAATTTCCTCTGCGTACCTCCATGCTAAGAACAATTTGGCATTCTTTTAGAGTCATGCTTTCAACTCCCATATCACGTGAGCATGTCCGCACCTGGTTGACGGCTACTCCTAATTCGGATATTTTTTCAAGGCAAACAACAAATGACAGGATGAGTACTGGAAATGGTGAGTTGTTCTCGTAAGTTAGTTTCATACTTCATGGTTTTCTTGCAACTGCCCTAGCAACGTTCTCCGACGTGGCGATGGCGTTTGTGTTTCATACGATTTAGAGGGATGGTTTTAAAAAGAACGTACAAAGTGTACATTTTAAATTGAAGGTTTAGTTTACCTATGCCTAAGGCATTTTATGTGTCACGACAATAAGAATCAATCAATCTGTTTAAGTTACGAAATGGATGCTTCACTGAACCACCATTGTTGATGTTTCAGGAATAGCATTTACTTTCATTTCTTTTAACTTTGCTGATTTTTCAATTTGTATGTTTTATTCATTTCACCATTTTCATCAGATTCAGCCCGATGTAAAGACAATGATTTCGTGCGGTTTCCGCCTGTACGGCAAGGCTCGTACCCAAACGTCGTTAGCAATGCTGACTTATCAAATGAAGTTGAGTACGAAAAACAGAAGCTGTACGAAAAAAGAGAGAAAGAAAAGGTATTAGTAGAGAAGAAAATGAATGGAGAACATAGCTTGAAAGAGAAGGACACTACGAAATCACCAAAACACATAGCCAAGAAGAATGAAAACTCAAATCATGAAGGTACGAATGGTGAAAAAGTTTCGGTGGGTGAAGGAAGTAACCAGGAAGAAAGCAACACGGGTGCGTTTTAAATCGCTCTTTCACTTAAGGATTTTTGTAGCAAAACTATTGAATCTTTCCTATTGGTTGTTCAGGGATGTCGTTTTCAACCAATGAAATGCAGTGAGTTTTTCTAGTGGCTTTTTTTAGTCATGGTCTTGATGTGAGCCAGCAACACATGAAACCGGCGTCTTGTCATAATCGTAGTAATACTGCATCGTTCACGTGTTTTATGTTGCCTTTGATAGGAAAGATACTTCTCTCTGCTGCAGTTAATTATCTTATATTAACATTCTTTTCAGGCCCTTCTATTGATCCAGTGTCAAGGCAATCTAATATCAAAAATAAAGAAAATAAAGTGAAAAAATTGCTACCTAGACCTTGGAGGATGTAAGTTGCTTTCCTTTCTGCTGAGCAAACTTGTCAATTATATGTGTGATGGAGATGGAATTATGTGTCATAGTTGAAAAAGGGTAAGATGCGGGAAAATAATTACGAAATCTCACTCTAATTGATATCTAACTGCATCACCATGTTCCCAGTAATCATACTGAGTTGAAAATTGTCGCTTTTCAGTAAGAAAAAACCTACTACTGTTGAAAAGCCGAGCAGTTACGCCGCACAATTTGCTGCACGAAAAGGCCTTCTATTAAAACAGAATTCTCAACCAAGCACCATTACCACACACGCGCTTCAAGAGTCAGAACAGCTTGCTGTACTGGAGCAGCAGCACTTGGCACAAGAAAACGATCCGTCTGCAATGTCCTTTCAACAAACAGCTTACGCGCAAATGCAACAAATGTATGGCTACAATGCGGGATATTCGCTTCAGTATCCTTACATGGGGATGGTTCAAACCATGCATCCAAATTACTCAATGAATCGTAAGTTGCTATTTATTGTTTGTCCTGGCACCAAGAGTATCAAATGATATTAAATCTAGTTTCTTACATTGAATCACAATGTAGTGCGTAACAAAAAAATATATAAGTTTTTTGTTCGTTGTTGTCTGTGTATTCTTGACTTGAGTTTCAAAGGTATTGTCACCCCTAACCTCACCTCTTCAGTTGTTTCAGTCTCCTAATGAATAATTTTTCTTTCTTCATCTAAGCTTACTCTGGTGTAAATCCGATACCGCCAGAACCCGAGTTGATGAACAGTCAAAACCAAGGCGACACTCAACAAAGTCGAATGCAGCAAAATCACAAGCCCAAAGCTAAGAAGAAAAGGTAGCGCGTGCAGTGCTTCCCCGTTTATTCGCATGAGAATACTATCTGGATTGCGACTGTTGTTAACGATAGGTTAACTGATGATGTTCCGTGGTATCGCGTGATCATGTAACGTCCGTTACTGTGACAGACGATTTGATTACGTAAAAGTTCAAAAGGTTTGTTTGCGCTAGAAGGAGTGGCGGAGGCATGTCAGTTTAAAACTGTAAATGATATGTCCATTTGTTGTTGATGCTGAGACAATGTTTTGGGAAATAACGAAAAGAATGTCGCCATAGTATTACGGCGTAATTTAAATATGTTTTTCTTTTAATACGCTGACAAATATTTTCTTTATGCAACACATAACGTATGCACGCAACTTGATATGTGGTTTAAGCTGTCTCATTATGTCACGAGAGATTTGCACTTTCATTCTCGTCAAACAGACCTGCACGTTGTGAAAGGAAATTGGAGAATTTGAAAGTAGGACAACCTTAAGTGACGTGGACGGAAAATTCACGTTTTTGGACTCAATTCGAATTTGGATTTTGAAACTTTTTGCGTGTGTTCAACTACTATCCATGAAATAAGTAAATGAGGTGCACCGTGTAAATAGTCTAATTCTATGTATAAATTGTTTTGTTATCCATCAGTGAGATCCTTGTAACTCCTGTAAAACAGCGCGAGTAACTTTGTTTCTCTAATCTATTGCATACTCGAGAATTTTTTTATTTTGTATATAAGTATTTTTTGACAGAATTGTTAATATATGAAAATAAGATTTATATTTATTAGAGGGAAGATTGACACAAGGAAAGTTCCGGTTTGTTTTGATCGATTCCATGTGATCTCTTCCTAGCCTGTACATTTGAAAACTTCTAGGCGACAGTTTTTAGAAAGCATCACACTTTATGCCCATATGGCTTTTTAGATTCAATTTTGCGCGACGAATAAATTAGCTGGAATCGTTAACAGAAAGAGGTGTAAAAGGAGCGCTGATTAAAATAATTGCATACGAACAACATCTTGCGGGAATTGGCAAAACACTGCAATAAGTACACTTTTTTTATAAGAACCAGTAAATTTTGGCTCAACCTCGAATTGCTCTTATTTTTCTATTGTTCTAAACAATAGATCTATTGTGTTTTAGGTAAAATTTCAGCCTTGTTGTTCTTATAAAATTGTTTTTACAAAAAAGTATATTAACAATATGTACAAGATTTTTCCTCGCTGATGGGTTAAATCTCTTGTGAATAAAACTTTAATTTTTGAAATAGTATTTTTCCCTCGACTCCTGCGATGAATTCAATTTATAGCTAATATTCTATGTTCGGTACAATGTGACCTATGATTCGAAACTGCCTTTGAAGCAAAACCCATATTGAGAGTACGAGGCCAGCAAGTGACGTAACAAGCATTCCGAATCAAAACGGTCCGCGATCAAACGGAACGGACAGGCCATCACAAAAACCGTTCGACCCGCGGACTATTTTCCGGAATGGGTTTCCACCCTTAAGCTGTGTGCTCTGTGGCGTGAATTCGTATTCATTCAGCGGCAGTATCTGTGAGAAGCTGTGAAGCAATGAACATAGGTAAGACACTTACTTTCAGGCTGCCGGGTAAGCTTGCGTTATGCTTTTAAAGAAATGACAATTTTGAGTCTTATTATGCTTATAAACCCTATTCTGATAATGAAAAAAAAAAGAAATATTGTTATGGGCATGAAATTTGATGCAAAAAATGATTTCGAGATGAGACAACATTATTATTTAGAAATATTGTTTTTCCCCATTGTAATAATAAACACAGTGTACTAAAGCATATGTAAAAAAGAAAGTAGGAACATGTAAGAGACGAACAATACAATGAGCAATTCACAAAGGACTGATGACATTTAGAGGCACAACACAGGATCGGGATGTTATTTGATGCATGACATCATAATAAAAAATCAGCCGGTCAATCAGGAACATGTCACGTGATATAATAAAGCCTGGTCTACCATATATTTCTATGGGTCTACAAATGGATTTAAATGATAATTTTTTTTCTACTTGGTCATTCTACGCAAATTAGGGTGGAAAGAAATAATAATAAAATTTGTCGAAAATTTTGCCATCACAATTCTAATAGCAGTTAGTAAGGTCGATGATATTCTTCACCCATTCGTTGTCGGCACGGAAGGAACGGTTAATTTGAACCACAATGTAAAGCAACCTTTATTGTTGATACATTTCCACTGTAATAACATATCCCGAGGAAAAAATGTTTTATTTATGACTATTACGGATGTGCAGAGAATTCATTGATATCAGATCTCGGTTATGTGATGGCTGGAAAATTATTTTTTCAATGCTTGCAAAAGAACTTGCAAAAAAGCTGTAGCTGTCCTGTCAACAAGAACGCTAAAATTTATTTCAAGCGACAAAGGGCGCCTGCATGGAACACTTTCGTTTTCTCTTACCGAAGCAAAACAACCGTGACGGCAGATGCAGCAACAAGAAAAACATGGCCACCGAAAGACTCTCCAAACAATTCAAGAACAGATAAGTTAAAAGATGGAAGTGTTTTTGACTTTTCAGATTTTCAGAGAGCATTCAAATCCAAAAGTAATAGAGAGATTTTGCGAGCTTTGGCAGTTTACAAATTGTGTTCATTCGATTCGCTTGTTCAACGAAACAAGGAAGTAAGTGCTTATTTTTGCTAACAGCTAAAAGATTGTTTATGCACTTAAACTCGAAATTATGTTTTGATTTTACATCTGAATAAAAACCCTGCTCATTCAAGATTGTCCTTGGACATTTTTTGCTGCTTTTGCATGCCTGTCTGCATGTGGCTGTAAGTGCTGAATGATGATATGGACATGGGCAATTTTTGAAAAATTAAAAAAAGTAATTGTTCTGCGCTGTTATAACAGTTTTTTGTGCTAGCATATTTGCAGATAGAAAATATTTCCAGCATACCGTACAATGGTTCAACATATATTGTACATATGTTGTACTTCTTTTATTTTCGTAATAAAGGAATTGATTGTAATCTCAAAAATCTTTTGAAATATAATTATTTTGTTTGTTGCAATGTACATTATTATTGTACTATTCCGAGTTAGGTTTCTGTTCCAAGTTGAACTCAGGATAGGTGCTATTCCGAGTTGGCCAACATGAATAAAACAGTTCATATACCAGCCGCTCTGCACTTAGATTATTTGCTCAAGGCGTAATTTTAGTATATATATATATATTACCTTAATCCCATCAATTTTCGCTCACCATTAATTTTTGCGCAACAAAGATGCGTGAAAATTTATCCTGCGTGAAATAAGCCTTTTTTTTGCGCATTTGGGTACGCGAAAATTAATAGTTAAGGCTAAAACCCCTTTTTTTATAGGTTTTAGCCTTAACTATAGAAAAATCATCCTGCGCGAATATATAATTTTGGGGCCTGTGTGAAAATTAATCAAGCGAAAAAAAATAGAGCGAAATTTAGTGGTGCGCGAAATTTGATGGGATTAAGGTAATGTCATTTCTAATAAATCACATTGTTTGAATTTCTAAAATAAGGAAATTATCAACTCAAAATATCAGTTAATCATTTTGACACATTTTGACACATTTTGAACATATTCAGTAAATATTGTAAATGTGTAATAAACCCGTCAACAAGGTTGAGACTGTCAGCTAGGACAGATAATAAAAACTATAGTGACTGTCGACAGGTAGAAATCATAATTCCTAAGTACACAAGGTCAAGAAGCCGTTAACCAGGACACACTTGCCTAATAGAATAAAATAATTTAGTTCGTTAAAAAAGGACCAAAAATCTGTCAAGAAAAACCTAACTTAAAGCAAATGCACCCCCAAATTCCCCCAAACCTAACTCTGAACAACATTTGTCGAAGACAAATGCATAATCTTGGTTCCAAAACCACAAAAGCAGCACAAGAGTCAAAAGCAGCACAAGAGTCAGCGGCAAAAACTAAACAATTATCATTGCTTCGATCCTACGATAAGCGCCACTAGACTATCTACCAAGAATCTGTTATACCAGCAGAAGCTCAACCCATATACGGAATGAGTGAGTATTGATATTACATGAAAAAGGCAGAGTATCAGATAAGAAATGGCCATGTCCTGAAGTGTGAGAAACCTTCAGTGCGAAAACGCCCATGATGGTAACCAGAACCAAGATGAACACAAAGCCATTCCGGCCTAGACTATAATACTTATTAACCTGAACTTCCCACTTGAATCGTGCAACCAGCTAGAAATGTTGCTTATTGGACAATCGTATATGACTAAAATAGCTTGGCATCTGGTAGAGACTCTAATGCTGTAAACCATCACATTCCGGTGCCATCAAAGAGGACCCAAGAAAGGCAAGGCTGGAGCAGCTTATAACAAAAGTTCTAAAAGAGAATAATTAAGTAATGAAGGGACCAACTGAAACTGTGAGAAATAAGTGGCTAATCCGTAGACAAGTGAAGGCAGAGCCTAGGACCCGACTAAGAACAATGTTTAAAATAAGCCATGCATGATGATAATGGTCGTATCAAAACTAAGCAAGATATACTTTGATAGATTGAAGACTATGCATGGAGCAAATGATGCAACCAAATGAATCAAAGCACAGTATGTTCTATCAATGGGAAGACATCGTCTCCAACCAACTCACGAAGCTGGCGGAAGAGATGTAAGGCGACTGAATACTATTGATGGAGCTTACAAATGAACAGGGTGCCAACTAAATCTCTGTCAACAAGGACAAGCAAGCATCACCTGATATTTGAAATAACGAAAGTGCAACCTAAGCAGTAGATACATTTCTTCTAGATAGACAAATAACCATACAGATAGAGAGCTGAAAAACAAAGTGAAGCGAAAATTTAGCCAAAGCACAACTACATAGGTGGGAAGGCAGGAAAAGTTACGGTTCGCAGTTAACTAGAAACAAGTAATTAGAACAAGAAATTACCACTTCAATCCTACGATTTTATTATATATAGTGACGACAAAATCACATTGCTCGATGGTGAGAGAAGTATCTCTTGAAACGTCGCCAAACGTTAAATTACTTGGGTCCAAGACAGGATAAACTTATGAATATGAA
>JAYJMG010138522.1:8230-22273 GCA_036873935.1 Stomotoca atra
CCAAGAAGCATGTGATAGTTGATGATCAAAAAAATGAAAGAAAACAGCCCACGGATGATGCAATTGATACAAAAATTAAAGAGAAAAGAGTTGTTGATATAGAAAGTGCTGTTCAGCTTCCTTTGGATAGTGCAATTAAGGTAGCTGTTGCAAAAAGTAAATGGAAAAAAGTTAAATCCAAGAAATCCAAGAAGCATGTGATAGTTGATGATCAAAAAAATGAAAGAAAACAGCCCACGGATGATGCAATTGATACAAAAATTGAAGAGAAAAGAGTTGTTGATACAGTAAGTGCTGTTCAGCTTCCTTTGACTAACACAAATGAACTAACCACTGCAAAAAGTGATGGGAAGAGTGTTAAATCCAAGAAATCTAAGAAGCGTGTGAAAGTTGATTCAAATGATGAAGCCAAACGACCCACAACTGATGCAAATAAACCAGGTACTTCAAAAATTGAGAAAAAAGTTAAACCCAAGAAGCACTCAAAAGCTGATAGCACAGAAAATGTTGTCCCTTCGAATGATGCAAAAGGACTGAGAGTTAAGTCCAAGAAGACTGTAAAAGCTGACGATGCAATCAGTGAGTCCAAACGGCCCACGAATAATGCAGATAAACCAAGTACTTCAAAAATGGAAGAGAAGAGAGTTAAATCGAAGAAACACCCGGAGGTTGATGATACAGAAAGTGTTGTCCTACTCCCTACCAAAAATGCAAAAAAAGCAACAACTTCTGACATTGCAGAGATGAGAGTAGAATCCTTGTCTACTTTGTCGGAATACTGAATGACTGTCAACTTATTTGGGATTTTATTTTGAATTTTATTTTATTTTAATACAAGCACCTTTGCTATCTTGACAAAGTATTGAAAAATATTATCATTTACTTAGTTTTTTAATGATGCTATTGATAGTGAATACAACATTCTTCATTATGCATTTATTTGCAATGATAAATTTTATTAAACACATTCTCTTACTGTCTCAATTTTTACTGGAACATTTGCCTGTTGTCCAGGTATACACTATTCGGAACTGTCAGAAAATAATTTTGTAAATGACAGAAGTGTGCTGTTTAATGCAGAAAATGCTTCTGTTGCCTTGTATGGTCTCACTTCCTAAAATATGATTTATTTTAATTTTCAAATTCTTGTAAAGATTGCGAGTTTAAATATCAGCATAATGTTGAGTTTTTAGCTCCTTTTGGAAATTGAATTCACATAAAATTCCTCTTTGAAGTTGTTTTTCTCATTGAAAAATGGGAACTGGGAACAATGTTGTTACCTGATAAAAGGAATCGGATCAAATACGGAAAATTTCATGAAAATTTTGATAAAAATATAAAAGTACTATTCTAAAAGATTTATTTTTTAAAAATTTAATGCTTGCAGAATACAATTTAATACCAGCAAATTTAAAGATTTTGTTGGTTGTGGAAATTTTTAACTGTAATATTAAGTAACTTTAAGGTAATTATAGTAACTGATATTTTACTTTCACCTTGCATAATCCCATCAATGGTGATCTTTTGTTGATCCTGACTTAGAGCATAGAACTAAAGTTGATTTTTTTTGGCATGCATTTGTTTCTGCATTACATAACTACTACATACTGATGATTCTTATGAATCTACCTTTTTCCCTGAAAAAGGTTTAGCCACTTAATTTATTTGATCTATTGACATCTGTTGGTTAATTTAGTCTCACAATTTCTGTGTTTTCTCTACCTTATTTATACTATTTTTTTAATTTTGCAGGAGTAGAACAAATTATTGTAGGATTAATGATTGCCAATTGAATTATTTGCAATGATTTCCTACATTTATTTTATTTTCCCACATACACTTGGAGAGGAGAACTTACAGCAATTAATATCATTGTGCTTGATTTATTTGGAAATAACGGTTAACGCGCATTGATAATTTGATTCCCTTTCAAAAATTCTTATTGGTCTATGATTAAATTCACAATAAATAATCCCTTGAAACTTTGAAAGAAGAACGCCCCATGATGATTCATATTTAAAAAACGTTATCTCGCAAACAAATTGTCCATAATGATGACCTCCTGCAATATTTCTACAGACCGGCAAAACAGTTAATATTATATTAATAAAAGAATGAGGAATTAATTCGTTTTATTTTTCTATATATAACTGGTTTTTTACCATCCTTTGTTATTTTATCCTGCAGTAGGAGAAATGTAAAACTAGCAGATATAAAACTTGTTCAACCAATGAACAAGCAAATAATAATTTGACAATTACGTTAGGAAATGGTTTTCCCTTGCCAGTTGAATTAAAAATTGATGTTATGTTGAACTTGCAATTCAAGAAAAATTTACTTGTAAGAGGAAAGCAATGGAAAAGTGGCTGTCGTGTAGTCAGAGCTGATTATTTGGATAAATATCTATAACTACCACTTTCAGTGTCATGAAATCTAACATATCTAAATATTTGCTTTTTACTTTTTACGGATTTTTTTTGTCATCTTTGCAGAAGTTACTACATTTCAACTGATCTTTTTGCCTTTAAAAAATGTGAATATGGCAGCAATTTAATTTTTGCAATGAGAAATTTTCATTTCGTCAAATTTAACAAAATTTTATGTCGCGTGAGTTTGTCGTGAGTGAGAACTTTGAACTTTGAATGTGGATTTTCTATTTTTCTATGAGTGTCTGCTATATATGAATGAATGATGAATAGTGAACATGGCAACATTAATATTTTATCAAATTCACTGAATCACTAATTCACCAGCACCAGCATGTGACCTTTCCACACAAAATGTATTGAAATATATTTTGTAAATCTATATGAAAAGATAAGAAGATAGGGCTTTAGATCCGCTTCATTGACTTACAGCAAGCATAGAATATTTTCCATTATTTATACATTTTTTTGCCTCGCACTTATTTTTTGGATAAGCAAAAGAAAAAAACAATATTTAAGTGAAGTTGCCAAAATAAATCAATTTCTAAAATTAGTCCACTCAGAAAAATGTTACCTAAAATGATTCCACCGTATCATTTATACTATTAAGCATTGTTAAAATAAAAACTGCTTATAATAAAACTGAAACTAATACCTGGCAGAATTTACGACATATTAGAAGGTTCAGTGACCAGGAGTGTATTCACTATTCTTATGTCACTCAAAATATGCTCGGTGATCTACTTGCATGGTAACGGGTCTAGTCTGCAATATTGATTGAATTCATGATATTGTTTATCCTCTTCGTACGATTTTTGAATCATGCATATTTAAACAAATTATACAATCTTTCAATACTCTGAGGTGAATTTTGTGAATACAATGATCAATAGTTTCCAGTTCACGTTATAAAAATCGTTCATTGCTGAATGAAGATCGTGGATACCTTAAAATATAGGTGGGAGATGATAATGCAATCCTTTTAAGTCGACTTTAAATATTAATTTTACAGCTTCCACTGAATCATTAATTGACGAAGGCTCACAATTTTGAACTATGCTGTGAACATAATTGTACTCTGGTGTATGTTGTTCACTGGTACTTTTGAATATTAGAAAAAGATTTGTTTATTAGTTTCCTGGAAAGATTATTGTCATAATTGATATCAAATAGAAGATTTTCTCTTGTTCTTCCATCCACATTTACAATGGTAGGTATATATACGATCTTGCCTAATGTTGATAAACAATTTTAAACCTGTTATTAGGAGGTACTTGTTAAATGTATATATTTTCAATTTTACTCAATAAACAATGTTTTATTTCATTAACACAGTACGCCTTCCAACTTCAGGGAAGAATTTTTTCTTAAGGAAGAAGCTTTAGCAAAATTGCGATTGGGCTCCTCAAAAGCTGCTAATTTCATGGAAATTGTTATTGCAATTGAAAGCTGAGAGAGATTATTATTAGATCATTTTTAGTACAGTGATACACATAAAAGAACTGATGATTTTTACCCTACTTTTTGTTGCAAATTTTTTCCCCTGAACTGTATGTAAAGACCATTTTTTCAAATAATTTCTTTGAAAAAAGTTCTTGGTTCAGTCATTTGAAAAAGTTCATGCATGAGAAAAAATTGTATTTGGTTTTTTCACAGGTGTATTTGATCGGAAGTTATTCAGTTATCAAGGTCCTTTGATTTTATCAACATTTTTCCTCACATTATGCAAAATACAAGACATGTTGTTTTAAAGTTTTTATCATGAATTTCTTTCTTTTTTTGAGCTTGTTTACAAAGACTGCAAGAAACATTCAACATTTGCTTTTGTTAAACGGAAAAATTATAAACCATTCCCACTCCGAAGGGGGAAATTTGTTCAGTTTGACTGTTGATGATTGACTAAATGTATTAGAGACTTCTTCACCAATATGCTAGAACTGAAATTCAAGTATGAATGAAACAAAATAAAAGGTACAAGAAGATTGAAATTGTATCATAAGATATATTAAAATACAATTCTCTGAACACACACCTGTACCAACCTTCATCTTCATCTTCATCTTCCAATCTGCATTTACAGCATAATTTAGTCTGTAAAACACAAATTTATGATGGCTTATTTTGCTGATTAATCGAATTTATGCTTTATTTAACGAACAATGTAAGATGTTGGGTTACATTTGGATTGAACAAGAAAAGAAGCATATTGAAGGCAGCTAGTTCCAAAGTTTGGTTGCATAATGTTCAAGCAAGCTGCCTTGAAGTTAATGATGAATCCATTTTGTTTTATAGTTTTAGGTTGTCACAAGAAATTCTATGAACATTTTATTACAATGTTTCTTCTGTCAAACGTTCTTGGCATTTAACCTTTATGTACTGTCAACTAATTAGTTTTGTTTTATCTTTTAGTTTGGAGGAAGTACGATATTAATAGGTAATGTCATCTTTATTTGCATGTTTCAATCTATGTAAAATTTTCTTTTTATTATTAGCTATTACTTATTTATTATTATACCAACTTCATTGATTTATTAATTTATCTAATATTAAAATTTAATTTATATTTATTATGTATGATTGTTCTATTAAGGTTACGTTCCTTTTTTATGACAGCGTAGCCAATAACTCAACTTTCCAACTTGGACCCCTAATATGGAAATGATCAGATGGAATTTTAGGGGCTGTCAACTACAATTTTATTTTGATGATGATGTTTGTGGCAAGTTTAGTTAAGCCGGAAAATGAAGAATTTAATACTGACATGTTATGTGTTCTGGGCTGCTCATAGCTTAGTCTTTTGTTGTTGTTGTTGTTGTTTTTTCTTCTTTTTTCTTTATCTATTTATCTTGGCATTTTCCAAATAATAATATGTGTCCAACACTTAATTCTATTTATTTTTTTATTCTATTTTGAATAAATACTAGTACTAAATTTTTATTTTTTTATTTCTCAATTTTTAAGTATGCAATTATTGATCTATTCTTTACATTTGTTGCCTCTTTCACAGTAGTTGCCACTTCTAACTGATCCATCTACTTTTTTACCCTTAATCAAAAGGCCATTTCACTTGGAAATAAGTAAATGATAGTTAAATAGTTGCTTTCAAACAGGGATCCCTCCATTGTCAACACAACAGTTAGAACACTTGATTGACACTTTTGAACTTTTAGGTAGCTGAATATGCAACAACTATTCTTGTTTTCATCCATTACTTTGATTTACGTTTGTTTACGATTATTGTTCAGTGAAAGCTAGTGTTTAATTGATTTTAACATGTTTTGTTTTTAGAACTGGCAATCTCCTTGTTGAGCTCCCAGTTTGTTTTGATGTGTCCTGACATTGTATCTGATCACACTGTCGATGGCAACGGAACTGTCATCATATCTTCTCCATCAGTAGTGAAGATTAAATCGTAAGTTTATTTAATAACTTTATCTGTGACAATTTTAGAGAAAGAGATATAAGCTTTATATGAATTGGATTTTTATTGTGTAATTGGATTGTAGATGTGCATTAGGGAAGATTTTCAATTTTGCACTATGCGATATTATTGCAAGAAATCCTACAATGATCTCTTTATGGATTATCGATCAAAAAGTATGCATTATAACTTCAGAACTATGGTTTATAGCAAGATGTTGCATTTTCTCCAAAATCATTTCAATTTTAGTATTTCACCTCTAATTGTGGGAATGATATAAGCACCCAGATTTTTTAACTGCCCCTCTCGAACAAAGTGTCCAGGGGGGAAATCAAAGTTGTCAATAAGTGCCTATCTCTTATAGAGGCCTATCTCAAACAGCTTGGGCATTTATTTGAAATTTAAGTTTGTTAGCAAGAAAAGTGACAAACCGGTCTTTCCTTTTATTGTTTTTACTTCTTCTGTTGTGTTTTCTTTCTTTTGTTATAGTTAAAAGTACTTCAAAAAATATTTCTTGGTACTTCAAAGAATTTATTGACACCAACTTCTTTTCAGTGCCTGTCTCAAATAACCAAAGTAAAATTCAAAAAGTATAATAATATCCAGGGTGCTTATTTGCATCATTTCAATATTGCATTTTTGTTAATTTTTTGGTTTAATTTTTGTAATAAGTAAGTAAAACATAATGATCTTAAATCTTATTTAGAACAAGAGTAGCAGCACTGACAGAAGTCGGTAAAAGCAATGTTACAATCATCCCACGTGAAACCTTATTTAAAAAATATATGGGTCATGGTAACTTTGTAATTAACACGACCTATTGTTCTCTTAACTTGACAGTACTGAACCAGTTGCATTTGTTTTCATCAGAAAAGAATGAGGTATGGGACTTTTTTTATTGTATATTTGTTATCATATTTGTTATCATGCTTGTACTTTTTTTTGTCCCCTTCATTTCATGTGGGATATGAAAACCTGTTCATGTTGTGGAGAATTCACTTTACAAGGTGTATTTTGTTGGTAAATCTGAACAATCCTTTAATATCCGAAACATTCTCCAATCATACCATACTCTAAAAGAATGTACCGCATTGCTCTTTACTGCAACCATTTTGACTTGTCTCGCTGATTAGTTCTACCATTTTTTTGAGCAAGCAAAACACAAGTAATTTCATTTTCTTTCAGCGAAGCATGTTCTTTGTTCACACTTCTCTAGGTCCTGTGTTAAACAAATATTCGGGACTGTACTCTTGCGGGTAAAGCCTAAATGGCACCATGAAAGTGATGACAAGTCCAAAGAAATTGAGCGGATGGACATCCAAACCATCCAGTCATGCAAACCATCCTGCTCTCAAGTTGGATGGTTCCCAATGAAATTTAATGAGGAGCGTTTGGAGGGTCTGGAGGGCAATCCAAGGCACTAATGAAATACACTCTTCGAGAGCTTGTTATAAAAGTTTGATTTAAGGCATACTGAATATTGAGCGTCAATTTACATCATTGGATATTCATTAATATTCCACTTTCCCTTCATTGGGTCCTCATGAAATTTTAGACAGTGTTTGTCGTATAGTTGCTCTAAGTAAAGATATAGTTTTTCTAGTTGATCGAATAAAATTTAGTATGTAAAAAATAATGCTGAAAGAAGTAATGTGAACATCATCAAAATTAGTTAAAAAATGAATATGGTTTAAAAGAATACCATCATGGCACAAAATGTCAAATATACCAAGAAACTGTTTTTTTACTATCCTGGTTTCGAAAAACATTTGCAGAAAAATATTGTTATTGCGCACTTACGGAGTTACAACCATTCAAAAACAGGATTTATAAATGGAAACCAGTTGCCCTTTTTTTCTGTCTTGCAAAAAAAGCTGCTTTATTGTCACAAATTTTTGGGAGATAAATTTTTGCGAGTCAAGAAACTCGTATAATGTCCCTTAAAGCGATATTTTGCAAGGATTAATCTTTTCATATTGTTTTTCTATTTATTTGTTTCCTTCTTTTTCATAATAAAATCTGTAAAGTTTCTTCTTTCAACGTATCACTCATGGATTAGCCTTTGGTCCTAGCTGCGTGACTGACTATATTATTATCATAGATGAACAAAAAGATATTCGAATAAAAAGACTGGTTTTGGTCAACTTTATTTCATAATTAAAAAAAAACACTTTAATTTTGTGGGGATTTATTTACGTGAATGACGTCTTTAAATATTTTTCGCTGGGATTAATTAAAAATTAGCAAAAAAACATTTCCACACACATTTTGGCGTGCATTAGAGAAAACTACAGCTTCTGAAACATCCAGTGCTAGTTGTAACTTTTTAAAACTGCTATCCCTCAAAACTTGAGCAGTACAGTTTGTTGGCTTCTCTTTTAATCATAGTGAAACTTGTGAAACGAACAACACACTCTAAGGTGCTTCAGTTTATTATTATATTTTTAAATTATTATAAAAAAATTTTTTTGCAACTTCATATAATGTCAATTTCAATTGAAGGACATGGGACATGAAAGAGAAAAATCTTATCTGTTAACTGTTTATGTTCCGTTTTTTTAATTTAAAAGCTTTTTTGGGAGAATTCACATAGTAAATATTTTTTAACTGACTTTGTTAATCATTTTGGCAGCTATAAATTCGATTTTAAGAGTAATAACTTTTCCATCATTCAGTGCTACCTTATTGTTCCATACATTTCATCTTATGGACGTGTCAACTTGATGGTGCATCTGTTTTACAGAGATTTCAATGTATGAGCTAGTTTTGTTATTGACATGAATAAAGTCACTGAATTTTTTTTGTCATTGCTTAAAATAAACTGAGTAATAATAGTGAAATAATAAAGAAAGTTTTTCTGGTCAAAGACACATTCATTTTATATGCAATGAAGGTCTCGTTCTGGAATTAGGAGCAAACAATGTTTTCAGATATGTGGTTAAAACTCATGAATAATCCCTGGTTATAGATATATCTAATCTATGTGTTTTGATTTCGCATTTTAAGGAAAGTAAGAAATAATATTACTTGATCTTTACTTAACATAATTTTTCTTTTCCCCACTAATAATGTCAATTAATTTATTAAATTTCTGCAATAGGCGATCTTAGCTTATACAGCTGGTGGTTCAAATGTTTCTGCATTCTTCACAACATCTCAAGAATCAAGAAGCTTTGATGCACTCCTGGAGAGGTTAAATACTGTCACTGATCTGTTTGTTGCAATATTTGAATTTGAATTTGAAGGTAAGTTTTAAATGTTTTGGCTTCAAAGGATTGTGGAAAATAAAGCTTTATGGTGATGTCTTCAATTAGGATGTATTTGTATGGGAATCATTTAAACCTTCTGAACCTTCCAAGATTAATGTCATTGATTCTGACAAGCTATGCAATGGTTTCCTATGCGGGAAAATTAAATCAAATGCAATGTGGAAGACTCCTAAACCAATGCATCCTTAGAAGCTATTAGTCTTTGCGTGCCTTCATTGAAATTAGCTGTGAATGCATGTAATTACTGATGTGACAAACAGTTTGTTCAGCAGTTCTTTAAAATGTTCGCTGTGAGCCTGTTTTGTTTTGTCTTAATGTTATTCTGCAAAGGAAATTTTAGAGAATTAATTTAAGAAAATTGAGTTTAATGAAATTTTTGAGGCCCATACTTTCTGATTTTTTGTTCACACACATCTTGTTTCCTTCATTATGTTCCCATTTTGGTTAAGACCAACTTTGAATATTATCCATCACTTTTTTTTCCTCACTCTTCGCTAGTCATATTACATTTGTTTGATCAAAAAATGTAAAAATGCGAAAATGATATAATGACACTGAGAGGGAGAGGGCAAGAGGGAAAAGGAGAGACCTTATAATTTGTGCTGTCGATTCCATTATTGCCATTATTAAAAAGTTCATATAATTAATGCCGTATTTTCATTGGCTAGAAGTCCTTGCCGGCGGGCCTATATTTCACAGCATAGCCCATTGTCAAGAAAAATGGTAGTTCAAAACACAGGCAGAGTCACTTTCTTTACAAAGAAGAAGACGTTACAGTGCTTTGTTTTGAAAATACATGAGTGTTTTTCTTTTCTCAAAAAGGAATCAATGCATTGCAATCCTATTCATGTTTTTCTTAAATTCCCAACATATGGGGGCAGTAAATTCAATACTAACTGTTTTTTTGGATCTGCATTTGATCGGTTATTGCACAGATCTGGCAAGGTTGATCTGTACTTAGACCTCGGGCTATATTTCTTGGTACAGATATAAATCCTAAATTTGCAAACATTGAGCATAACTTTAGCAGCTCATCTGCGTCAACTGTTTATTTTGAAACAGTATCCCTTAACATCGATTGGGTTACTCAGGTTTGGGAAAAAATAGTTACATGTATATAATAAGTGGACTAAACAAAACAAAAGCTTAGTAGCTAGCTTAATGAAAACTCAACTTTCAAATTCAAAGAACGTTTTATACTAGAGGATGTACTCCTCTACAAAAAGTTGCATAAATACAATCTTTCCGTTTTTTTACGATGATAAGTAGAAAAATCGAAAAATGAACTAAAAAACAAAAAAACAAAACAAAAAAACAAAAAAACAAAAAAAACAAGGGAACTTTTGAAAACTACCCATGATGTCAAAAAGTTTCGACTTATATCTCTGAACTTTGGACATCGGAATTCAAGCTGGGTCACCCATAACTGGGTCCGCTAAAGCTGCTGTCAGCAAAGACTAAAATTCTCTTTAAACAGATTATTTAAGCATGGGTGTCATACCACAAAGACCTATTAAGCTAATAGAATTCCCTGCAAAAGTTTCTCACAATGAGAAGGGTGCATGCGAGCAACCTCAGAATCCCACCCAGGGCGGTGCATCATTGCAATATTATTGATAATGTTATTTTTATTACATTTTAGAAAGTGTTACCATGCAAGTGAATTTTGAAATTGACGGTTACAATCAAACAGCTAAAGTAGAACTGCACCAAGATCCCATATATGCTATTCAGCTGGTAGGTCATTTTAGTCTCAGTAATTGCAGATAATCAGTGAATTTGGGGCAAACAGTTTTGAAAAGAATTCACCACTGGAAGTGTGACAAGTTAAAAAATTTAGAAAGATTGTTTTGGTTTAAACTTTGTGCATAGTGATAAGACTTTAAAAAATGCAGAAATGAATCAATTGGCTAAAAAAGAAAATGGAGGTTGATAGAGACAGACAAAATAAATAATAGGAAAAGAGCAAAGATCTTTTCCCTTTGTTGGCATATTTTGGTTTATTTTGAACAATTTACGGATAATTAACTTGAAGAGGAGCAACTTACATTTTCTATGATGACATATGCAGTGAAGCAAACTTAAAATTCAACGTACAAGGTTACTTTACAAAGTAAATAAGAAAACTTTGCGTATTAACAATCACTTAAAAATCCTTAAAGGAGAACTAATGTCAAAAAAAGTATTGTTCATTACTGTCTCACTATCATTTGTACAAAATTTGAGACTCTAATAAGTTTTTTTTCTAGAGATATTTTGATTAGAAGGTATGGTTGCCAAGATTGGGAGGAAAGTTTACCTAGCTTACAAACTAAGTTATATTCATTAAATGTGGTTGATGATTTGCTTTTTTGCTGCGTGAAAGTACTGTTATTCCTTTGTTTTCGAATGTTCGTTTGTTTGTTCGCACGAGCATGAAAATGACTTACTTTATAATATATGCATTTCAGTTATACTGCAAAAAATATTCAGTTGAACTGTAATTTTGTTCGATAACATCTTTGCTATGAAGTATAAAATAGAATAATTTCTTAACTTTATTGTCGCCAGCAATGTTGTCGTAATTTTAGTACTCCATCTTCCTCACACACAACAGAAACAGTCGAGACACCTTTTCAAAAAATTTGTTTCTTTCTTTGTTATATATTTCATGCAAGGCCTGATTCATACAAAGCGTTTTTACCTTTTGACAATATATCGTTCTTTATTTATTGTTTCACTAATTTCAGTAATTAATATAAAGAGATCTATAGTCAACAAATGTAAAAAAACTGCGCAGACATGCAGAAGAATTTCTGCATTTGTCATGACGATGACAATAAAAAAACACATGAAAAGATTCGAAATCAGTGACCCCTCAAATGTTTTCATTGCATTTTACAAAATGTCATTGGATTTGAAATTAGCTCTCACAAATTGATAATTGTGCAAATTTTCAAGAAAAACAGAGCAATGCTAATTTTGTGCTGAAATATAGGTTTAATTAAACCTCCATTTTTGACCCAATTTTGACATTTTCAAAAAAGCAATCCCAGATTTGAAATTAGCACCCTCAAATTACTTGTGCAAATTTTAAAGAAAAACAGAGCATTTTCAGATTTTAGGCCCATTTGGGCCTATTATTGTGTCATCAATAGGCGTGGTCACAAATCTAAACTTCATTATCAAAGGGCTTAAAGAGTTGATGCAGCCTGCCAAATTTAATGGCTTAACAATGCTTTGTTCAGGAGATATTAAGTATAAACTGCCAGTACCCAACTAACCCAAATATCATCAATATATAAGATCTCAAAATTTTTCTTTAATACCGAAGGAGTTCTAAAACTGATGCCAACCACCAAGTTTCTTGTTATAACAATGCTTTGTTGAAGAGATATTAAGGATAAATTACCAGTAACAAATTCACCCAAATTTGTGACGTCTTAATGGGATTAGTCAATTTTTTTTGCTCAAAGAACAATAAGCAAAGATGAAACCTGCCAAGCTTTATTATGTAACGATGTTTTGGATTTGAAAGATATAGGCATCAGTGTAGGTCAAGTTACCGAGAGTAAAAAGCACTGTGATTTTTACTACACTTTCCTTCGCCTCTCTCAGTTAATTCGCCATTTTGGTTTCGTTGAAAGTACTCAAGCTCAAAGGAGGATTCCAGGCCAAACTCACTATCTTGTTGACGACAATGAAAAAAAAGGAACACAACCCATATCAAAGGCTTTCCTGCTTCGCAGAAATCCAAAAATGCCAACAAAGCAAAACAATAAAAAAAGAAAGTCTTAGGTAGAGCAAGCAAAGAAGAACACTTAATGTAATGTAGATGGGTCTTTGATCAACCACCCGTAGACAGGAAATATGCACCAAACGTAATTCCACAGGAAGGAATTTAGCTTTTTTTGAAAAAAAATTGTTGCACCTGGTATACAGTGAGTGCATAGAATGAAAACATGGAGGGAGAAAAGAAGCACATTCTCAACAACATTTACATTAATTTTTTGTGTACACAGCACTGCAATTATTATTGCACACAACACTGCAATTATTATTGCATTTTCACCGATGCAAATTATCCAGTCTATTGAAGTCCAAATCATCATTTTTTCTCGTCATTGGATGTTTTCTTTATGTTTTTTGTTCACCACAGGTTCAGTTTTTATCTGAGTAGTTTGGTTCGTGTGCATAACCAGTCATTTCTATAAAACGTCACACGGACAGGAAACTTCATGTACCACTGTCCCAAAATATCAGTGCAATAGCAGCGAGCGTTGGCTTATTGATGGATCTTTGTTGCCTCAATACAGGTCGAAACACAAATGAGTGAAAATTTTGATATAGAGGTGTTTAGTAGGGGTAAAGGCATGGATTTAATACAAAAAAACATAGTTGATTATTTTGGGGTTATTTTTCGTTTAAACTAGCAATAGTTACCCACTAACAGTGCCTCATCGTTTCAAAAAAACCTGATATTTTTGTGCACCAGTTTCGGGCTCAATTACTTTCTGGAGGCTTTGTTCTATCGCTTTTTTAATAGAATTTTCTATTGTCTACCTGAATCCAATACTCACTCTTCTCAGTAGAGTTTTCCGAAAAAGTTACAAAAAAACACCATGAAAGAACAAATTTGGAGATTTTCACCTTTGAAGATAAAATAGTTCCAAGTGGTCGCAATGAAAATTGGTTGTAAACACTTTTTATTTGAAGTTTATTGAAAATTAAAAAATAAAATGAAATTGCAATTTGCTACAAGTTTCTTTATTTTTGGCATGTCAATTATCTTTTTCCTTGGTTACATCATATTATTATACACTTGTATTATGTTCTATGTATCATTATGTGTTTTTTTAAATCAAAGATTAGTATGGCGCGCCAAATAGGACTTTAATACTATCTTCGAAGATATAATACTAACTGCGCCATATATAATGTTATCTTT
>JAYJMG010138523.1:0-13442 GCA_036873935.1 Stomotoca atra
CACGTGGGATCAAAGGGTTTCAAAAATACTAATGATATTTACGAGAGAGAGTTCGCAAAATATTAAAGTGCTGTACACGCATTAATACGAAACTACGATTCTTCATTAAAAATTACGACTTTTTTTTGTTTTTTTCTCTAGAAATACTTATGTTATGTTGGTTTCTAACATAATTCATAGTTTCAACTAAAAAAAACAATGTAAAAAAAATTTCACTGTCAAAGGGTATCCTGAGTCCTAAAGGGAGGAAATTTTCATAGAATTTATTTTTGCGGTTTCAGTCTTCAAAATTTAAGAAATTCGCAGAATTTATTTTCGCGATTCTTAAAATACCAATGAAATTTGAGTTCTCTTGCATGAAAAACTGAGAAAATCAGAAAAATATATGTGCTCTTATTTCATCTAGGGCTGAGAAGAAATTTTCATGGAAGAAATTTTTGCGATCCTCAAATTCGGGAATTTATTTTCGCGAAAAAGGGCCTAATTCGCGAAAATATCTTCCGCGAAAATTTCTTCTCGCGAAAATTACTTCCCTTAAGGTAATGAGATGCACAGAATTAATGGAGGAAGTCTTAGTTTTCTAATTTAGTCAGTGATTGATCATCAAGGTCTGGTGTTTGGAGGTACCAGTATCTTTGTATGGTTCAGCTTATTTTTCTCATTTTTAATGCTCTCTTATTTTTAGGAAGTTGAAGTGATCCAGGGTGTGCAGGCATTGCTCAAACGTACTTTAGAGCAAGCCACAGAGCAGATAAGGTTTGTGGTTACTATTTAGCTGGCATGGATGCTTTATTATTATCTATCATGTTCACTAGAGATTTCATTTTTGTGCCTCAGCCTTTTTAAGGATAGTTTCCTTTGTGTTTTTTTTTCTTCAAATTTTGACCATATTCAAAGGATCCTTTCTGTTTTTCTTTTGCTGGACTTGATTGGAGAAAAAAGAGAGCTAAGTTGAATTGAACTTTCGTAAACACAATTCGCTTTATGTTAAAATTCTTTCAGCTATTGTTTAGCGTTAGTTAAAATGCAAGTAATTAGTGACGCAAGTTTGTTATTGTGTATGAACCAATCAGATGCGTCGTCCATATATTGGACGAGATTATTGCGCAATTCAACCTAGCTCTCTTTTCCCGCAAATAAAAACATAAGTTTATAAATGTGGGAGCGGGAAAATAGAGTTAGGTGTCCTGGTTAAAGGATCCCAGGATTGATTGAGATTTATTTATTGTAAAAATGCTTTGAAATTGAGTTCTAAACATAGAAATTGATAACATTTTTTGCAACCTTGACTAATGTATATTTCATCCAACATTTCAGTCAAATTTGCTGTCACAATAATTCTATTCGCAAATACCATAATGCATCGATTAAGCGCCCCCTATAACGTTAAAAAAATTTAATAAGCGCCCCCCTTGAATAAGCGCCCCCTTGATCCTAGTAAAAGAGGCGCTTATTCAAATTTGAAATAATAACTAATCCGTTTCGTGAAGCACGCAACAACAAAGTCCCCTGGGCATAAAAACTATCAAGGAGGGAGACGAGGACATTGATATTTAATGAATTTGTAGAAGAAATATTTAACGAGCATAAAAAAATTAGTATGCAATCCCCGTTATCATTACCATTTTGTTTCGATTAGAAAGAAATATAAAAATAATTTAATAAGCGCCCCCCTCGAATAAGCGCCCCCCTTGAATAAGCGCCCCTCCTGAAAGCCGAAATATTGAATAAGCGCCAGTGCGCTTAATCGATGCATTACGGTAGTGTGAAAACATTCAACATTCACTGGCCAATTTTTTTTTCTTGCATAACTTCATTGTCTGATACATACTTTTTTAGGTTACTGAGATCTGCAAACTATTATCTTGGCAAGGATATCACTGACAAATTTGCGGCTCTCAGACTTGATGATCGATGCTCGTCTTTGAATAACAATTCACCTGATAAATATTATGCACTACATAGTGTGAAGATTGAAGCCAAGTAGGAGTTTTTATCAGCTTACCATTCTTTCTTTCTTTGCGTTAAAATTGGAAAATTCACTAAATCTCAATTCTCTCTCTTTCAGTTCCGTCACTCCTGAAGAATGGGAGACGTTCTCTAACAAAAATGTTCTCAAGGCTGAACAAGAACGAAATTCATCTGTTACGTTACGCAGTATGATTGATGAAATCTTGCAAGAGACTTACGATGATCAGAATAAACAGTGTGAGAATGTTAATCTGGCTTTAAAGAAACGCATCGAGGAAACAGAAAAAGCAAAGACCAAACTAGAAGATCATCTACAGAAGGTACATTTTTATTTTGTCTCTCGTAGCTAAAGTACACATTCTTATATACTGTTTGTAGTGACTCAAGTAAGCGCCCTGGGCGCTAACTAAATTCTAAAAACTGTAACAGAAGATATTACTACAGCTTTCCAAACAAAAACAAGTAGAACTAGTTTATTAAACTTAAACAGACCAATAGAATGTGATGCATCAGGGTATATAGATAAGAGCCTGCAAGTAGGAAATTAGGCTTGTGGTTTCAAATAAGCCAAACCTTTTAAATAAGTGTCAGTCCTTTAGGGTTATGGCGGTTATTGAAAATTTTGACCTAAATCCCAGACGCTTATTTAAGAAAGGCGATTAAATCTGGGCACTTATATATAATTTTTTTTGATTCTGTAATTTATAGTTTGAAAATCTTCAGGGATTCTAGTTTATCTTAGTCTTTCGAAAAGAACAATCCAAAAGTTGTTGTGACTTTTTTTTAAGCCGATAAAGAAAATTATATAACATAAATGGAGAATGTTTGTAACAATATCCAATATTATTACTCTATCTTTCATGAGATATTTACAAGTCATATAGATATCATCTGTAATAAGTATATATTTACAAATTTGAAACAGAAAGTTCGATTTGGACAGGAACACATTTAAATTATTTCTCCTGAGTAATTGTTGATGATAGTCTTTGAATGTCAGTGAGAAGCTCAATTTCTTTGTGCAATGCATCATTTTCTTGCTGAAGTGTTTTGATTTTTCTCTCTAAGATATTACAGTTTTTACACTTCTTTTCTTTGATCTCTTGGTTATCTGCTGACTCGACACTCGACATATCCGTTTTTCTTTTCCTTACACTGGCTTTTTTCCTGGTTTCGAGCAAGTCTTTCTTTTTTTTGAAAATGGTCGGTATTGACCCAGGAATTAATGTCTTTTTTCCCACACCATAAGAAACTCTTATTTGCGCAGGTAAGAAATGGAATTCACAGATACATGATGATTTTGATACTTTAAAAACATCAGGCTTTGCAAGTTCAATTCGTGCTTTCTGAATCTCTTCAATCCATTTTCGACGTAATTCCTCGTCAGAAGGATATTTAAAAAAACCGATTCCTGTCTTTTTTCTTTCTCTGTCTAAGTACGAGCTATAGCACATCGGAACAGAACAATATTGCCCGTACCCACTTTTGCTGAGCCTTTTTGGCCTGTGTTGTGAAGACAGTGGGTATTGCTCCCCTTCGTCATCAGACATGTTTGTTCTTGTCATTAATAACCTCGTTTCGAATCTTGATTGAGAAGTTGACGGTAACCGAATTCATTATGCAAGTAAAATGGGACTGTAAAATGCAGACGCTATCTCCTGGGCCGAGAAACCGTACTAATTGGATAAGTGAATTAATCCATTTATGTTATTTTAGGTGAAAGGCGAAATTAGCGATATCGAATATAACAACAATTTGCTACGGCAGGCTATCGCTGATAAAGAATCGCCTATGCAAGTGGCGCAGACAAGACTGGACACACGTACATACCGCCCTAATGTGGAGTTGTGTAGAGATCGCGTACAATTCAAGCTGGTCAATGAGGTAACTCTACTTTTTTATCTGTCGTGGCATCTAACACTTGGACTTTTACTTATGCTAGTTCATTGATATCGTACGATAAATTTTGTTTAAATCAATAAATAATCACTGGTTCTTCTTTTCATTCAGGTGGGAGAAATCTCCCATAATATTGATCGTTTGCGAGAAATGCTTGATCAATCTGAAGCTGCGCTGAAATCCCTCAGTCGTGAGGAATTGAATCTTGAGGATGGTATCCAAGTGAAAGCCAACACTTTAATGATCGATCGAGATCAAAACGTTGCCATTCGCAAACAAATCAATCACACACACCATTGAACTTTGAATGTATCAATTAATTTCTCGTATTGTGTAAATAACTAAAACTTTTAAAATATATATATTTGTACAGAAATTTTCTGCTTTTCTTGCAACCTGAGAAATACAAGAAATTTCGCATTTCTTTGTTAAAACATATACTTTATATACGAAGAGGTTGTTCAGGTGTTTCAGCAGTACATTTTTTTCTTGATACCTTTGTTCTCCTCTGTGCAAATCTAACCAAGATGCTAATCTTCGAACTTTTCTCGCAGATAGGGATACGATATGCAGCGACTAGAGGGGGCTGAGAATCCTGACCGTCGTTTAGAGACCAAGTTGTTAACTTCTGTATTAGTATAAAAAAGAGGAAAAAAGCACTGGGGACATCTTACCATAGTTTAATATAGAAGATTTTACATCGAATATACCGTTTCACCTGTATGGCTATCTTTTGGGGAAAAGGCTGCAAAATGGAAAAGCCAACTTGCTCTAACAATCCCATGAAAAGAATCCTTTCGGAGAGAGTATATAGCACTAATATCCACTAAATTTCTGAAGCGCGTGTAACCACAGCGTATTCTCGATAAGGGAAGTGTGACACTGAAGAAAAGAAACAAGTTGTACTTTTTAAAAGTATTCTTTTTGTCTAAAACTTCAGGTTTCTAAAATTTTTCTTATCTTTCACATGATTCTGATAAAAACATTTTTTCCTCGTATTTTATTTCCAGTAACTTGAACATCACTGAATGGTTAAACGGTTTTTTGTTAACGGCACGAAGACTTGACGCACATTTGACGCGTTTCTAACTGTAGAAACGATCGAAAGCCCACTTCAGAGTTTACCGTCTGCTCTGTGAAGGCCTGAAAGAACAAAAAATAAAGATAGCAATTTCATGGGTATTATTACCATTCATTTATGTTTACTAGTGACTGTTAACGAAATGATTTGTTCGTTCACTGACACTCGCGAGTGGTGGAGACACTTTTCTACGATTAAAAAATTCACAAACAATGAAATCTTCAGGGTTCAATAAAAAATGTTTGTTTATTTTTGGTGAGTCGTTTGTTGAGTCATTGTGCATATAAACACAAAAAAAGCACAAACAAAACAATAAACAAACAAACAAACAAAAAGAATACGAAAAATATTCGCTTTGAAAGGATTTTGATTATTACAAAAAAATGATAACGAACGGACCAAGACCAAGTCATGCAAAAATTACGACAACTCTCAAGGGACCAAATACAGTGGACTCTCTTTATCTCGAACACCCTCTATCTCGAACTACTCTCCATCTCGAACAACTTTCTCGGTCCCTTCCACTGATTTCAGCCTAATTATCTCACTCTATCTCGAACAAATTCCTTGGTCCCTTGCCAGTTCGTGATAGAGAGAGTCCACTAGAAATAAAGAAAACGTAAGAAAGTATACCATTATTCTGGTTCTCTGCTAGTTTTTGCAGCCACTTCTAACTTCCTGGCTGATAATTCGCCATCATTCCTGCATGTGGTTGACCTAAAAGTAATTACAAGAGTGTAAAAGGACACCGATAGCGAAGTCTGGCATTTTAGAGAAACCATTAGAGGCTACTAATATATTGTGGGTTACAGTTAAATTGCATCAATTTCGATAACCGTAGTGATCCGAATATGTGCCCGGATCCTTTTAACCGCCTGGTTCGATTAGCGCTCAGGGTAAAATTTAAAAGAATTAATAAGCACCTAGGGCGATTATTTGAATCATTACGGTAACTACTTTAGTATCAGAAAATTTCGCCGCCACAAACACAAAATTTTGGTCGAATTCGCGAAAGTTTAAGAACGCAAAAAATTCGTCGATTCGCGGAAGTCTATGTTCTCGATAATTTTCTAAACCTGCAAATTTTTCAGAATTTTTAAATATCTATTTTCATGTGAAAAAACAGTAAAAATGAAACCGTAAAAATTGAATTTACTTTCTTTTAATACCAGAATTTTTTGGAAAAAAGAGTATTTTTTCCTCTAAAATAACTTCTGTGACAAATTTTTTTCACATTTTCGTCATTCGCGAAAGTTTATGCTCGCGGAAAATTTACTTTTGGCCAATTCGCGAAAGTAAATGCTCGCGAAATGCAAAGATTTCGCGAATTTTCCATCTCGCTTCAGATCCTAAAGTATGTTTTGTTATGCTAAAATCTATGCAAGGTGAACAATTTTTTTCATTTGTCACATCTAACAGCACTTTCACTTCAATAAGCCTGTTTCATTGTAGTTTTCTAAAACAAGAACCACAGTTGAAAATACCACGAACATAATATGTCTGTTTTCAATGACAACAAAAACGATATAACAGGCTAAAATGATCGAATAAAGCTTCGACGCAGCAAAGACACAAGGCTGGGTTCTCAAAACTCATGTCTCATTTTTCTTACCTTGTATATATTGCTGACCAGGTTGCATTGCCACACCATGCGGACCATGAGACGCCATCATGACGAACGACTGTTGTTGATGATGTTGGTTGCCAGCAGAATGGATAGCTGACGTTGGGCGATACGTTACAGCACCTGAAGAAAACGAAATAAGACTCACACTCAGTGAAGATCTCGTCAGGAACTTAAAATCAGTGAGGCAAGGAAAGTATGGACTCCTTCCATTACTCGATATTTTTACGACGAGAAAATTCAAAAGTTCGTCTCCACAAAATAATCAATGATATACAACGTAACAAACCGAAACAATACCGCGTTACTTAATTAAGGATGATTTCATCTCCAGTGACGCATGGAGTCTTAAACGCCCCAATTGTCAAAATACGCCTCATCGTAAATATACTTTCGAAGTAATGAAATTGAAACCCCGTCATATTGAATACCCCCTCACACACGTAATGACATCATCTGTTGGCAAACATTAAATGCTTACTATGGTTTGGTGAGAACACTTAACATGCACGAGTGAAAATATAGCCAGGTCTTCCCGCTCAAATAAATTTGACACTAAAATTCACATACCCTGAGTTTGTGTGATTGGTGAGGTAATCTGCGGGTAGTTGTGTGGGTTGACAACGTATTGTTGTTGCTGCATGTGCGGTGAGGGAGAAGGTGTAGAGAAGTTATGATGTTGATTCGAAGTGACTGCTTGGTGAGGAGGAAGCACTCCACCATGCTGCTGTTGACTCACTGAAAACAGAAGAGAACAAAAAATGAAAAATGAAAAATGAAAAATGAAAAACAAAAATGGAGAAAATTGATACACTGAAAAGATTTAAATTTTAAACGTTTTCAGAAAGGCTTCAGTTACAAGAATTGTTTTCGAGATCGCGACTCCGTTCGATGTAACTCTCCACGTAAAGTACCCTCTGAAGAACAGGTCTCCTAAGTTCACAGATACCACATTTTCATTTCATGTCCGCACTTTCAAACGAGTTAGGTTGCGGTCACATCAGAACTTTACAACATAGCAAAAGTTTCGCATGCTTAATAACAGCACATGACGTCAAACATCAAACGATAGATTACCTTGCTGTGAGAAGCGAGAAAGCACAATATTTTCTCAACTTTTAAATATAGCGACTGGTAAATGAATTGAAAGTGTGTAAAATCACGGCCACATCATAATTTGCTAAGTTCGTATGGCGACAGGTATTGCAACATTGCTATAACATCTAGTGTGACTGTAACCTAAGAGAATTCCTTATTTCTAAATTGTCAGTAAGACCTGCATTTCTTGGTGAATTATCGAACGACTCTAAATTCCATTTCACAAGAATACTGGATTGTCTGGCATCTGTTACGCAAGCTAAACGGACCACTCACCTGCAATAACGTAATTATTTTGCATGCCTTCTTGGTGCATATTCGAAGCTAATCGGTTAGCCTGCTGGGGAATACCATAACGAATCATTCCTTGTTGCTGGGGTACTTGCATTGGGATGAACTGCTGGCTTTGAGGCATAATCTGAAAATAAATACATGGAGTGCTGATGGAATAAGCCTGACTAATTTAAACACTGTAAACTTGTTAATGAGCTAGTCAGTAGTGAAGTCAGAACCCCCCGATAATACCGAAAAGGAAATGAAGTATCTATCATATATATATATATACGCATGGCAAAAACTAAAACAATCATGTGTGTCTACCAGGAAAAAAACAAATATATTTCACTAGTAAATAAGGCTGAAAAAATATGTTAAGCCATCGAAAATACTCAGCGGGCAAAATCTTTAAAAAGTCACTGTGGAGGAGTGTATTTCTTATTAAAATGAGACGCATTATGCGAATTCTCCCTCCACTTCGCCTGCTGGGTAAGGCTGCTGAAGAAAAAAAGGGGAAAAAGTTACCGCTTGATATTGCATTCCTCCATTTGGGTTATGGACAAGCACAAGTTGTGGTTGATTTGGGACATTTTGATTCACATAACCAGCTTGTGTTTGACCAGGGTGAACCTGTGCATTTCCAGCAGATGCACCGGCATAGTCTCCAGGTATGCTATATACTGCTGCATTGGCAACTAAAAAAAAATTTGGACATTACAGACCTTATATCACAGATTTTACCACTCAACCCACAGAAATTCTAGAAAATAATAAAGATATTCACAACTTTCTTTAAAGAAAATATTTGACAAAAAAAGCATCAGCATAGCCATTTTACATTATTCTTAAACTTCAGATGATGCTTAGTCGTGTATAGGTATAATTCACCGAGTCCTTATGAACACGTGGAAAACATTCTCTATGCAGTGACAGTGGAAATGGTATGTTTGAGGGAGGGAGAGCAATACTACTAAGTCTCAGTTTGACTTAAGAAGATGCCTCGTTCTCAGGATCGAGTAACACCATTACATAGTCAGACATGACATAATTGCATCACAGTCTAGAAATATTTTTTAGATACAGATTCAGGCTATGAATTCCATATTATGCAGATTGTCTTAGCTTACATCGAGGACCATATACGTTTTTAACGACTTGTTGAACATGCGTCTGCTGCATTACTTCTGGATGATGTTGGGCAGAAATCATCTGTGACGCGTGAACCGGATGATAATGAGGAGCACCAGCAGCTGGATAGTTCTCCTGGTAAATAATTAGAAATTTTATCTTCAGACGATGAAGGTGTTCCACAACAATAGATTTGATTAGGAAAAATACATACATAGATAGCGTGCTACCCATGATTTTTCACGACGTTTCTAACAGTGTCAGCCAAAATTAAAATACTTACACCAGGATAAGACAACTGTTTGGTGGCTGTGGATTTGGGTCCTGTAGGAGTAAATGCTTTTGCTGTAGGATTAAGAGTGAGTTTCCTGAAGATAAAAGAAAACAAAAAAAATACAGTGAACTCTCGATATAACAAACCCCGAATGGACACAAAAAAAAGTTCGTTATATCGAGACTTTATGAGACTTTAGTCAGCGTTTTAGCGTTTGTTTTAGCTAGAGTTCGTTAAATCAGGGGTTCGTAATATCGAGAGTTCACTGTAGTTCAGTACCATGGTCGAGAGTATGAAGTACAACAAAATCTCCGGTATCAAAAGATCAGTACGCTTTCAAGCAAGGTGTATGCTATGCCACTTATCAGATCCTTTTGAGTCACAGAGTAAAGCTCTGCCAAGGGAGTCTGGTTAAAGGTTCTACGTTCAGAAAACTGGAGCTTTTAAGACAAGGTTTAAGCAGATTTGAGACTTACGTTTGAGTTGTACTTGAGGAGGATGAGGAAGAAACTGTTGCAGTTATTTGAGCAGTGACCGTAGCTGATGAAGAGATGGCTGCTCTTGATGCACTTGAAGAAGTCGTAGTAACTCCTGCAGTCGCTTTGGTTGAAGTGGAACTTGAGGTGACCAAAGTTTGAGATGCAGTTAATTCTACGATAGAAACACAGGAAGACACATTGCAAGGACGAAGAAAATTGACAAAATTAAATGGTAACACTTTGTTTTTCAACATTATAAATAAAACTGTATGCAAAGAAATCACGATTAAAAATTTACTTGATTCAGTGAGATTGCTTTCCACTTTCTTCAAAACTTCTGAAACAGGCACAGCACCTTTCGTTTCTCCCTGCTTAAGTTTTGCATCTCCTTCACCAATTTTACCGTGTGGAACCTTTTTAGTCGAGGACGATTTTGGTTTAGAGTCAACAAGCTACAAACAAATGCAAATAATATATGCAAACTGTGTATTAACCCAATGGTACCATCACAATTTCAAAATAAATATGCAGCCATATAGAGACTTGGAATATATAAAGTTTAGAGCGAAATCTAGATGTTAAAATTAAGTCTTACCTTAAACCCTTTACTGAAATCTTTTAGGTCTTCTTTTGTCATATTTGGCTTCTTCTCTAAATAGAAAACTTTGTTTCAAACATTTTGCCATTGCTTCTCCTTGCGTTGATGTAAGGTATCATATATGCTGTCATGACGACATTCGAAGAAGTATCATAGCCGACTTATTGCAAGGGTACATCAACTTGGCAAACTTTGAGACAGAAAAATTTTCCGATATGTTTTGTCCAAAAAATTTTCCGTGCAAAGTTTGGCACTGTCTGAAAATCTATCCATCTGAGAATTTGGCTGTCTTGATTGACAAAAAAAACTCTGCAAGAAACTTCAATGTAATGCTATCGGTTATTGAAAATACGAAAATTTTCCAAAAAAAAAAAAATTGGGGGCCATTACGCATTTAAAATGAAACATTTGCATCACAAACTTGAACCCTACCTTCTTCTTCAGAAAATTCTCGTCCGAATTTCGACCAGACTTTAGCCTCTTTTGGCAAAACTTCTTTCTGCTCAGGTGGATTGCAAGTAGTGTGTGGCTTGTCCATGATCCTTTGCGCTAATGTGGTTTCCACAGCATTAGGAGCATCATAAACATGGGAAATGATTGCCTGTCCAGCTTTGCTTACAGAAGTCGTAGCAGCTATATTTGCTTGTGCTGTATGTTGACCTTGCGTGGAAGGAACAGAGCCTGCGTTATTTCGAGCAGTAGCAACCTGATGCTTTGCATTTTGAATAAGGTCTGCTTTTGCGGCAGCTAGCTGCTCATTCATTTGTTGTGAAGGTACAAAAGGTTTTGGCCCATTACCTGCTCGCACAGAAGCCACAGGTTGTTGTTTCTTCATTGCTACAGCCGAATAAGAGAGAGTTACTTGTTTCACAGGTGGATTATTACATGGAAATTCTGCCTGTGTTTGTTGTGGTGGAAAGGAAGTATTACTTTTAGAGGCAGAATTGAATATAGGTCCAGAACCTTGTGACTGTTGATGCGGATAAACTAAAAAAAAAGTAGAAGTCATAACATAGAAGCCAACAAACCATTTCTCTACGTTACAGCCAATTAGAAGTATTGTAAAATTGTTAAATCCAAAATAAAAGATGAATCAAAATGATAAACATATTAAATAAACAATTACTTCTGGACATGCTACCATTTTGTGCTCTCGGTGGTATGTTATTACGATGGGAAGTTTGATGGTTATTGAAATTAGCATTTGTAACAGCATCTTGATTTCGATTATTTTTTTGAAATCTTGGTGCCACTGTGTTTGTATTATTACCACCCTTGCCACCTCTGCCACGAAACGGTTTGGTGTAAGTTGTAAAACCATCATTACTGCTACTGTTATTATTGTTATTATTAGAAGCGTTACTAGTAGCGCGAGAAACTGCACTGAATAATTCCTCTTCTCCAATACCACTGTCAACATTTTCGTGTTCCTTATGTCGAGAGTCTTGTTGCATTTCACGAGCCACTTGCTCAGCACGTCTTTCCTGCTCTTTGAACTCATCATCATCACGTTTTTCTAAAGGGGTCCTGAAAAAGAATGCAGCTACTTTAGCATATATAATGAAAAGGAAGTAGATACATCTAACCCAGGTAAAAAAACAACAAGAGAACAAGCCATGAAAAAGTATATTCACTGTTTGAAAGACATTTTTTGCTCCTTCAGGTCTTCCTATGCTCGCTGTAACAAACATTTTTACTATATTTTTCGTCCCGTGCTCGTTGTTTATAATGGCAAACGTAACTTAATTCACCAGAGAGTTGAATAACTTACATATAATTTGACATAGAGCTGTCAAATGTAGACTTGAGTCCATGTCTTTCTTCGTTTACACGTACCATATCATCATAGCTCCAACTACCATTCTAAGTGTAAACAACAATTATGTTACTATTGTTGAGCATAAAACAATACCTTTCAGTGTTAAACTTAACTTCACTGGGATTAATTTCCCTAAATTATACACACAAACTTTTCAAAGCACTCTTTACTAAACAAAGAATAGCTTCCCAGCGTGCAAAATCATTAAAAGTCAGTGTGGAGGAGTGTATTTCTATTGAAATGATACGCATGTGTCTCGTTTCAATAGAAATACACTCCTCCACAGTGACTTTTAAATTCGTTGCACAATTATAATTACAAAGCATGTCATACTTGCCCTCTGCTGGCTTGAAACTAACAAAAAATCAACATACTGTGTCTATATCATCCAAACCGCCACTAACACCTAATGCATCATCCTCTGGTTTCCACTGAATCAGCTCCCTCTCGTTAATTGCACCATTAAAACCAGTAATGGCACTGTCTGTTAGCAATTGATCACGCTTAGCATAATCAAGATCAACCTCAGCAGCTTTGCAGTAAACAATGTCTCGAAAAGGAAATATCGCCTTTTCCACAATGTCTCCATTTGTACTAGTCGTGTTTGAGTTATCAGTTTGTAAAGATACATGATTCAAATGGAATTCCAACTAATACAAAATGAAATCAAACAGTAAACGCAAATCACATGTGAAAGAACTGTTCAACAGCATGCATCTTTACTAAAATTTACAAATTTTAGCTCCCATGCAGTTTGAAAGGCACCAGATTTTTTTTGCTTAGTAAAAGGAACTTGCATAATCAATTCAAACCAGTTTGAGATTTCATGTGCACAAGTCATTCACAAATCGAGATGAAACATCAAGTTGAGTTAAGTTTAGTTTATTATGGATTCCCATGTGAACAACTTACGGTTACGTTAGCTAAGAAACTAAAATTTAGGACATAATGCATTATTAGCGCCGGAAGAAATTTCTACTTGTAGTACGCTGTGCATAGAAATACATTTTCAAATTCTTTATGAACAAAATATTCAGATTTGTCTGGAATCTAGTATAACTTAACTAATAGTTTGTTTCACGTAATACCAACCGCAGCATTCAAGATACAGTGGGTGGGTTCTATTTTTTCCCTCACTTGTAAATATTTTTTCTTTGAATAATCTTAAATTCGTGACCAGACGGGAAACAAACAA
>JAYJMG010138965.1:0-13428 GCA_036873935.1 Stomotoca atra
TTAAGAATAAATTAACAATAATGCTCAGGCTCAAACTTATTTCATGTCAAAAAAAATTCTTATGCCTTTTTTAAAAAACTCCTGAAACAAAAGCCTACAGCATATACCTTATCGGACAAAAAAATGTCGGACAAAATAAGAATAATTAAAGAATATGTTAGGTTTAGAATCGAGAATTTCTGAAGAATATCGAGGCTCAGCAAAAATTAAGGTATTCTTATTTTGAAAAAAAAAGTGTGTAATGGTTTGTTTGTTTACAATAAAAATCGGATTAAATACAACAATTAAAACTAAAGGGAAAATATATATTTACGAAGAGCTAATTCAGTCTGACTGATAAGTATGCATGAAACGCACCCAGGTTTGACATCTACACTCTTTTTTTTTATAAGCAACTAAGGTTAGGGTCCAATACTCAAAGTTGCTTATGATTTCAAGATTTTCAGTACGTAAAAGTTGCTTAATAGTTGCTTATAGTCTCTGACAAATTTTACTGCAAATGGAAAATTTTAAGAAACAAGAAGAAATTTTGGCGGGAATTAATTTTGGCGGATGACAGAAAATGAGTTCTAAATTTTCACTTTGAAACGAATTTAAGTATTTAAAATGTGGCACTTTAAGCTTTAAAGGTAAGAACTGGCGCACTTATCTTCTTTGGTGGGAATTTATTTTGGCGGATCACGATTTTTTTTAAATTTGGCGGGAATTTAATTTAGCGGATTTTATCAAAATCCGACAAATCCGACAAAATATCTTCCCGCCAAAATTTCTTCCCTTAAAGCGGATTTTACACTAGACGAATTTTGTGACGATTTTTGCGACGAAAAGTAGAAACCTATTGTACTTTTCGTCAGGAAAAAAAGCGCAACCAATCAGATTTGAGTATACGCGACGATCGTCATAAAAATCGTCTAGTGTAAAATCCGCTTAAGGGTAGTCTATATAATCAGTAAACAAGCCACTTTAATTTTGAGATTTAATGAGCTTAATGCTGAATCTACTACACTGTATCACTTTTTAAATTCACTATTATTTCTTTATTTACTTGGTTGCTTATACCAACAAAGTCGAGTATTGAAAGTTGCTTAAGATTTTAGCTGCTCAGTACTGGTTGCTTATAAACTGGTTGCTTTTAAAATAAAAATAGTGTAGCTTAGAGCTTGTTGGGACATAAATTTGCAAGCCGCAGGCTTGCGCAGGGGAAACTTTCCGTGTCGGACATCAGAGAAAAAGAGAACAGCTCTCCAACTCAGTGCTTTTGGACTCGCTTCCCCATTAATTAGGTTAATTTCCTGATTAAAGCTCTATATCTTAAAACAGAATACGTATACATGAAATGTCTATTAATTCTCCATGCTTGTGTGCATCAGATGTTAATGTGACGTTAAGAGCTGATTGTGTTGAATTTTTGGTTTAATACAGCCTATTGGCAGCAATTGTCCGCAACCAGTATCCGAAGACTTCCTGGGTTACTGAGACAAATATAATTTCAAAACAAACATTTTAAAGCTGAAACGTGAAAAGATCTGTACACAAGAGCAAAAGTGAACGCTATTTTATCACGGAATTCTGCTTTCCTCAGAACTGATATTTGTTAGTAATTTTAAGCTGTTTTAAGTTATCAAGGGAAAAACTTCACGAAAAATGGAAACAGGACATCGAGAAAAACTGCGGAAGCATCGCATGGACTTAAGTGAAAATATGGACAGTGAAATCATACTTTCAAAACTTATTGATGCCAAGATATTAACTGTGGTTGACAAAGAAATTGTTTTATCTCAAAACTCGACTTTAAAACAGAATGAGAAGATACTAGACTTTATTCCGAAAAGAGGACCAAAAGCCTTTCAAGGTTTTGTTGATGTTTTGAAAAATTCTAATCAAAAAGAGTTATCTTTACTACTTACAATGGACGAAGAAGGTATATATATGAATGATTTTCTTTTGCTATATGACAAGTGATATCACTCAGCGTACTAAAATTTGAATCTTTACACAACACGCCACAGGCACTGTTGTTCTGTATTTGTGCTTGATGATTCAAAAAGTTTCTTTACAATATATTAAACAATTAGCCCTTCCTTCCATGTAAATGAAGTGGATATTCATACGCACTTCAATAAAATGCGGAATAATAACTCGCAAGTTTATTCTAACGCACTTTTTTGAGAAGTGCGTATGAATAGACGCGTAATGTTATTTGTACGTAGATACGTATTAGTAATCACATGTTCTTGAGGGTGATTTGGGAAAAAATCAACCCGAGGTTTTAACAAAATTTTGCTAAATAACCGAGGCATGATTTTTTCCCAAAATCGCCCGAAAATTCATGTGATTACTAGTTAATCACATGTTGAAGTTTTAACAAGACACTGTTTGATTTTTCAAATAGCTTGGGTGGTTTTTCTCTATTTTCAGAAATTTATATAGAAACGCCAGGTGTGATTTCACCAACCATGTGATTATGTTTAATATTACGAACAACAAAATAGAATATTTCTAAAATTTTAAAAACCCGATAATCCAGTTAAAGATCACCGTGACTTTGGGTAGGAGATGAAGATGTAGAGTTTAAAGTCCAAATAAATACTCAATTCGAACCCCTTTCCCAGAGCCTTTTTGGCAAATGATTTTCTTGTTTTATTACCCTATATTCAGAAAGATATATAAACGGTATTTAGAGCTATATCAGGAGTGATATAGTTTTTGACTCATATCAAGGGGATTGGATCAAATTATAACAAATTATAACAATCAATTACTTTAAGTTTATATTTTCCGCTTTACAATATGTACAGAACCAACATTTTGTTTGGGAGCTTTCTTCAACAGCATGCAATCCCAGTGATGGATGATGAGAGAAGTATCTCTCAAAACGTCGCCAAACCTTAAATTACTTGGGTCCAAGACAGGATAAACTTATGAAAATTATGGACACTTCTTTCTATGAAAAAAGCTTGAAAAATGCAGCCGTTGCATGTAAAACTAGGGTTCTTTCGAAAACTGTTGACATGCCTGTCAACTTGTTTCCATGTAGTGGTGGTAAAGAACTTCCTGTGTGTGATAATTATAAAAAATAGAAAATACGAAAAAAAGTTTGCTCCTATTCTATCCTGCATAAATTTAGAAAAAATAAGAAAATGTGCCCAAAATCCAATTAACGCTGAGAAGGGTAGTGACCGTGTGAATCAGAGCGTCATCAGATCCCAGATCTGATTCACAACTGTTTTCTGCATAAACATTTTGTTTACCGTGATAGGTAGAATGTTTATTCTGGGATAAAACAGTCTGGTCACGTGGGGTGGGTGGGGTGTAAATCTGTGAAAATAGGTGAAAATAGGGTATATCTGAACAACCTGGGCTGGCCATGTTAACTTGCATTCTGGTTTGCTGATTGAAGTTCAAAGCCTAAATGTGATAACTGAGTCACATGAGTAATTATAATCATTCTCATTCGTTAGCAAAACAATAAGACTTGTCGTTCGGGTGAAATTCAAGTGTGTCAGTAAACAAAGGACCTGTTATTCGGGTAAAGGGAGGGGGCAGCGCCAAATGTAGGGCCTGTCACTCGGGTAAAAGGGATCTGTGCATAGGTTGGGGCCGATGCGAGGGTGTTCTGGACGAAGTGAATAAGAATAAGAAATCTTGAGTAAATGGATGTGCAAGCCATGCGAATAAATAGGAGGGTTAAATCAAAGGTTACTAAGTTGAAAAGAAAATCAACAGAAATAAATAAATAAATGATAAATGAAAGGCACAAATTTATGCTCTCACGGGCGTTGATCTCATTGGAGGAGAGGCAGACGAATCCGTGGATGTGCAGATGTAGGAAATAAATAAGTAAAAGGAGATAGATCAATAAATGAGTAAGTGGAGAAAGAGGGCATTCCCATGGGCGTACGTCTCATTAACGAGAGGCAGACGATACCATGGGTGTGCAAAAGCCGAACTGAAGTTTAACATAAATAGATAAATAAAAATAAAGAATAAAATCAATAAGTAAACGGAGAAAGAGGGCGTCTTGCTATCACGGGCAGGAGGCAAATGATACCATGGGTTTGTAAGCCGTTCGAAAAATAAAAGGAGGGATAAATAAAAGGTTCCTATGTCAAAATAAATAAATAAATTAAACAAATGATAAGTAAAAGAGACAAATCCATGCTATCACGGGTGTCAATCTCATTGGCGGAGAGGCAGACAAATCTGTGGGCGTGCATCTCAAGAAAATCCAAAAGTGAGTGTGGATATGTAGATATAGAAAATAAATAAGTAAAGCATAAACAAAGCAAATATAAAAATTATGATTTTATGATAGTACTAGCTTTATCTATCCAACGATATATTATTTACCCCATAAGAAGTATTAAATCTAAAGTTTTGATTTAAAAAGTACAATGATGTAAATCACGCAAAAAGGGTTTCACATACCAAGGTAGCACTGACCATTGGGCATTGATTTAACATCACTGCACATTTCATAAAATTATTCCACTTTCTCTTCAAAGGGTTGCTCTAAGTAGCGGTACAACATTTCTCCTGGAACAAAAAACAATCTCATACAATCATGGTCAAACTGACTATCACGTTTTAACTAAATTCCAGTTTTCATGAGCGATCAGCAGGAAACTGATGGATTTTTAGTTAATTCAATTTTCTAATATTTTTGAGAAAAGAAAAATTTTCATTGTCTTAAACTTCCTCTTTTTTGCTCTTCTTGTATTTTTTCCCTACATGTAAGCCCATCCCTAGATGCACCCACTCTTTGTAACGCTTTATCAGAAGATAAGTTCAGGACCTATCTGCGGCAGTTGATGAAACTTGATGCGGAGTTTATACGATTTATACTGCAAATGAAAAGTACCCATATTTTCCAAATTAAATCTGAATGGTAAACATGCATAACCAGCCAATGACATTACTTACTTGTTTACCTCTAACAGATAGCTTTTCTTAAATTTGTTATCTACGAATATCACTCAGGCAAAGCATCAAAGCACTTGTATAGGAAATGCCACTAGCATATCAGAAGAGATTCAAAATTTGCTGTAAAATACGTTAAAAGATGCAACTAATCAATTGAAAGTTATTATACATACCCCAAAGTTTTATTTTTGATAAGCTTTAAAATCTGATGTAAAGTAAACATTTCAAAGTCAAAGCAAATATTCACTGTCCAAGTTACAACTTTTGATTACGCTCAGACTCAGACTTCATAAAATTTGTGCAGCCTTACTGTAAATGTTACAAAAACTCCCTGTGATAAATCTAAATTTCCATGTACAAAAACTAATCGGCACAGAATTTTGAATTTCTTGTTAACAAAGTTGAATTTTAATGAATAACGGCACATTAAACATAGATGGATTTCTTACTAATTTGCAAAAAAATAGTTCAGAACAAGAGAGTGGCCTGGATAAAAGGATTAGACTTAGGATAAGACAATCCAAAGGGTAGATAGTCTACCATTCTAAGAACAATTATTTGGGCTGTTAAAACACTACTTTTTCGACCTCCCATTGTGTTTTAGAAGAATTAAGTTTCTGCAAATATATTTTATATTTTACCTCCGCATCCACAAAACTTATCTGCATGAAATACGTGAATGTTAGACCATACACCATACACGAAATTTAGTGCCCAAAAGATTTGTCCGCAAATAAATTAATGAACTATGTTTATGTACGATTTTAGCCTTTTTGGAATTACTTATGTTGATGTTTAAGTTTTTGAATTGTATGTGAAATTTTTTTTTTTTATATCTTAGAATTTGATACACTGGATGGACCAGTTGCTGTTGACCATGATGAAAAGAGTGTTGCAGACAAAGACGTACCACCAACAGAGAAATATAAACGAA
Organism: Stomotoca atra; assembly: GCA_036873935.1. Classification (NCBI taxonomy): domain Eukaryota; kingdom Metazoa; phylum Cnidaria; class Hydrozoa; order Anthoathecata; family Pandeidae; genus Stomotoca; species Stomotoca atra. The sequence goes on from JAYJMG010138965.1 coordinate 5,858, forward strand.
GTGAAGGTTAGAAAGGTTCCTTGCTTTGCTGGTATCTGTTGCATTATATTCGCTTCATATTTATGCGAAAAATTAAGTGCAAAAAACACTCAAATTAAGTCAATTTCAATGCTTTCACGAGCTCCAACTTTCAAAGAAAATACTTTTTTGTTGAGTTTTTTTGCGTCATGTGATTCCTCACAATAAGTAGAAACAAATTGCACCCGCAATTTTTATTTTACAGCATGGTTCTCTTTTTCTTTCCATTCATTGAATTGGACAGTGACATATATTTCTAGAATTTGAACCAATGGCTGGCTTATTCAAAAATCGCGCCACATTTTTCTTCAACAGGTTTCCATCTACCAAATTTTAAAGGAATTCGGCAATTTATTCGAAAGATGGAGCTCTTAGAAGATCAAGTATTGATTTAAAAAATCTCAAACTCATACCAGTCGCATGACCTTTAAAAATATTTGCAGCCTGTGTTAATAAATGCAAACAATAAACTGTCTGTTTCATTGCTAATAATAGAATTATGCACCTGGTGTTCTTGATTTGTGAATAAACGTATGTAAAATGTGTTTCTTTAAGTGATCTCTAATTAGCATAACCATGCACACTATGTGTGTGTACTAGAACTCTTAAGAAATTTTTTGTGTGAAAAGCTAAAAATAGCAATAACTCCCCCAAAAATCATTGTTTTTTGCCGAAATTTTTTGTGCTGTACAAGGAAAGCATTATGAAGTGACCAATGTAAAAAAAACTAAAAAAGTTAAGTTTGCTTTCAAAAGGGTATCCTGGGCCCTAAGAGCTTGCCTTTCAATAATTGTATAAAAAGTGTATTTAACAAAGTTGATGGCAGAGCACTGTACATAGCATGAAGGTAAAGTGTAAATGTTGTCGTTCTTCTTTCTATTGATTAATACATTTTTTAAGCCTTGAGTCTTTACATTTTATCTTAGTATTTTTATTTTGTCTGTCTAATAAAAGAGCATTAATGTAAATCTTTGGCATTGATAAGAGATAAATCATTTAACGAATATAGACTGCTAGACTCCAAGGGTTTTCTCTGATCAAGAGTTTCGGTAGCTGCTTGTCCATTTGGTTGACCTCACATAAAAAAATTCCCAGTTTTTCAATTGACTTTCTGAGAAGCAAGAAAGACTTTAACCATCCACTTTCTTTTCTTTTTTTTTCGTTGCAAAGTAGACAAATTAAATTTGATGCCAAGGACTTTTTTTAGATTTTGAACTTGCAAAAACTTTAAATCTAAGTATTTTCTAAACGAAATGTGTTATTGTTACTGCCAGTTCTTTGTAAAACTTTTTGACCAGCCCCATTATGATGTTACTATTAGGGCAAGTTTGGTTATGGAGGTTTGCCTCAAAATTCATCATATTTTGCAGGTGGCATCAGTCCAAGAAGTTCTTCAAAAGTGAAGTAAAATTTTGGGACTACGCCCTCTGATGACGTTAATTTAGTGTATTGTACAGTTTTCATAAAATATCTCAAGAACTATTTGGCCATTTACGATTGGTTGGATAAATTAAGTACTGATATGAATCATTGTATAACTCCTTAGCGAAATATTGTTTCAAAAGTAAGGTCACATCATCACTGGCAAGTCCTTTGTCTGCAAACAAAATTTTTGGTCCATTGATTAGGTCCAAAATAAGCACAATAGGAACATTTTTGAAAATGATTTTGTTTTTATTTTAAATTTCCACTGTGGCCAATTAAGGTTTAGGGCCTATTGGTTTCACCCTTCTAAAAAACATAGAAGGCCTTCTAATTTTAAAACGAATTCTTACCTGAAACAAACAACTTTTCCTTCTGAAAACGGAAGGCTCTCGTTCCGTAATCTGCGAGAGCTTGACAGAACAGTCACTTTGTTTTGGTTGGTCACCAAGAGCCATTTCTTAGCAATGGGCATGTGCATTAGATGCAGTAAGCTCGATGGCCCAAATGCGGTTGGTGAAAACTCTACAAATAAAGGCTGGTTCATCGAGTAAAGCCTTCCAAAACAAGAAGGATGTGCACGAAACAAACGAAGCAGAAGGCCTTCCAGATTCAAACCTTCTGAAGCCTTCCAGGTAGTGATCCAGAAGGCTCAGAAGGCCTTCTCAAGTCTACCTAAACTTTCCTAGGTACAACAAATAAACCTTCGTTTTTAGAATATCTTAGAAGGCCTTCCAAGGGACGAAGCATAAGGCCCTTAGGCTTGAATTAGACCTGGCAATTAAAACTTGCAGTTTCTGACAAAAGAAGTTGGGCAACAGATAAGAAGAAAGCCTTCTTCTTTTTTAAGACTGTTTTACTATTTACCGTTTGGAAGTCGCCTTAGTAAAAGCAGCCAGAAGTCAATATAATGTCATTAATGAAAAATCCTAGTTAGATTGCTTGGATTGGTGAGAAATGTTTTCCATCTTATTGGTTTTGTTTTAGATTCATTGGATGGTAGGCCAACGCAACAAATAGAAGCAAACTCAGAAGATGAGGTTGTAGGTGAGTTAGAAAATATAAAACCATTTGCTATTTTATCTATAGATCTTTGGCAGGCATTGAAGCTTAATAAGCTAATTTTGCTCGCTTTGTAATTGTTTTTTCTTGCTGTGAATGAAAATATGTCGCATACTGATCTATTGTTAGCAATTGCAGGTGGTCTTATCTTGTCATAATTTATTCTTCAGGCATGGAAATAGAAGATGGAAGATTTGGTTTAGGAAGTAAAAAGAAGGCTGAAGTAACTGATATGGACTCTCCCAAATACTTTTGTGCTGTAGACCCTGAATACTGTTATTCCATGACGACTGTACCTCGTGGATATTTTTTACTAATAAACAATAAGGACTTCCTCCCTGAATCAGGAATGGAACCGTACACTCGAAATGGAACGGATGCTGATGCGGAAGCAATGAAGAAATTATTTGAAGACTTAGGATTTGTTGTTGACGAACATCGCAATGTTAAAGTGGAAGATATGTTGAAGCTGTTCAAGAAGGCAGGCACGATGGACTATAGCAAGTATTCAGCATTCGCAGGATGTGTGTTAAGTCATGGGCAGGAAGGAATTTTATATGGTGTCGATGGCACTCTAGATATACGAGACTTGACGGCATATTTCAGAGGTAGTAATTTGGCGGGAAAACCAAAGATGTTCTTCTTCCAGGCATGCCAAGGTAAGTGGAAGTGTCATTGCTACAGCTAAAATATTTTTTTTGTTAAATTGTTGAAAAATGAATATTGTTTTACCTTGATACTGTGAACAAAGAAATGAGGCAATGAAGGAGTTTCCATCCATTATTATGTTAACCAAGAAACGCTTTTTTAAGATGTCTGTTCAATCACTGTAGATTAATTTTTGATTTGATTTCTAGGTTCAGAATACATGGATGGAGTGGAGCCAGCTACTGTGCCAGGTGCTGATGAAACTGATGGTCCCCCTGTATATGGAAATGACATTTCCCTTCCGACGGAGTCAGATTTTGTCTATGCCTACTCAACTGTTCCTGGGTATTACTCATGGAGAAACTCTACCAAAGGCTCATGGTACGAGAATTGTCTGACTTTTAAACTTTCAAGTTTAAAAAAAAGAGAAAAGAAAGTACTCTTCGTTTATCCTTGATGCTCATTTTCGGACTTTAGAGCAAGGTCTTGCTTATTTATGAAAATACCCTGGGCTTCTTTAGAAGTTCCGAAATAAATTTCACAAAATCTTTCTTGATGAGAATTATTTGCATTATCTTGTTATTATAACAATGACTGCCCAACAAATTTTATTTGTGGACTGATCTTGCTTTTCTTTTCTCACTGATGTTAGGTTCATCCAAGGTATAGTTCAAGTGTTTCGAAAATATGCTCATAAAATGGATGTGGTACGCATGCTCACGAGAGTGAATTTTATCGTTTCGAGCAAGAAATCGCAAACAGGACAACGATTGTCGCATCATAAACGTCAGATATCGTCTATCATCACCCAGCTCAGGAAAGACTTATATCTCTGTCCAGTCAATGGTCCGTTAAAAGAATTGAAATCGATTGCCTTCTAAAGGAAACTTTAACAAATTAATCAGTGCCCCTGCACAAATAAGTTTTGATTTAATTGGATATAATTGGATGGTGAAATTATTTCGGAAATTTACCTCTACTGTTTACCTTTACAGAGCATTTACACTGTGTGTCAAATTTCGATGCACACATTTTTTGATTATTTTTTAATTGCATAAAAGTTATTATCTTTTTGTCTTCAGTTTTTGTTCTGATGGAGTTTCGTGCGCCTTTCGTACTCTGGCAGCTGTGTTTGATGAAAAATGACCGAATGAGAGGAAATTCAGCTAGAAAAAGTCCATTATTTTTCTATTGCTATCGGTGCGCATAGAATCTGAGCACTGTGTTTTTATCAAGAGTTTTATATCTATTTTTGGTTTTGTATTTTTGTCGCATTCCATAGGCAATCTAATAGGCTTTAAAAACTGTACTTCAGTGTTGCATGAAACGTCGAATACATGGATCAATTTCTCCGAAACTCATTGTGTTGCGCGTTCTCCTGTTCGAAAATGATGTGGAAAATAATTTTGGAAAATTATTAATGAAAATCTAATTTTTTAATATATATAAATTTATTACGTGAATTTATACTATAGCTTCTTTGACTGAATTTCAGAACGAGAATCCATGTTGAAAAAAATTGTATATGGCTTTTTGTTGTGCTTTTTAGTCAATTGAATATTTTAAATTCAAACCATCTCAAAATTATGTAGTTGCTTTACTTCGAAAAAGATAGGCAAAATATGTATACAATACCATGTATTTGAGTAGATTTCGTTAAAAATAGTTGTTGCTAGTTTGTTGTCAAGTAACTCTTGGTTTTTTACATTGATTATTTTCCTTCTTCCCCTTCGGTGGTGGCAGTGCAATGGACTGTTCTATGATCTATCCAAAGCGATGAAAACACTGTTCTAGAATCTAGCCTTTACTTCCAGATTCCACCCATTCACTGTTCTTCAAAGAACTCTTTTTTGAATCGGGTTCATATGTAAAAAAGTAAGAGAAGAATGGGTTCTAAATAGTATATGTACAAATTACTCTAAAACTTTCGTGTGACCAGAGCAACTTTTCGATGCATTATTTTTTTCATTTGTACAGATCTTCAAAAACGAAAAGTTGCAGAAGAACCGATATCTAACAATAACCGATATAGATCCATGCAGAGAAATACACACTTCCATTTCAGTATGAATCGATCAAAATGCGATGTCTGAGCTCATCTAATTTCGTTCGCACAATGCGAAAGTGACTGCTAGATAATGAGATATGTAACGGATTTCCATACTCGATCCCAGCACTTCTTGTCTTCTCGATCGTCCACTAGTCAAAAAGAGACAAGAAGTGCTAGGATCGAGTATGACGGATTTCATTTTTTTCGGCCCAGACGTCGCACTACCAACTAAATATTTGTCTTAAACTTTTGAAGCAATTTATTTTAATTCGATGCGATACAAATGGAATGACTGAACAAGGCCTAAGACAGTGACATGTGATGGAACAGTGAAAATTGGAGGTCCATGGGGATGCATTATCATCGCTTTGGATGGATTTTAGAGCAGTCGACTTCAGTGCGTTCTAGAATGATCCATCTGTATTTTTACTCCTTGGACGACTAAAAGATCAAAGAAAGAATTATTTTTCACCTTCCTGGCCCTGGTATATTAGGAAATTCTTTTCCGGCCCATCTAGTTAAACACAAAAAATGAGAAGTACTCACATAGTGTAGTTGCTGTTAATGACAAATTGTTGCAGCTAGCTACTTTGGTCAAATTTGAGCTGCGAATAATCGAAAGAATTTTGTATTTTGTTGGTTTATTTTACGAATATTTACCACCAATGTTCTCACGGATGTCAAGAACAAAAAGGCTTTGTCTCCTTTGGCTGGTGTTAATGCAGTCCGAACCAAACACTTCCTCAGGTAGTTTCAAATACTATTTGTTATGGAAACCTGTCGAAACTGTGACAGACATGCCGCCCCCTATAGTCCCACTGCAGTACCTTCTTTCTTATTGAGCGTAATCTGTTAAGTCTGACTGCAGTACCTTGTAATCTAGCGTTATCTGCATGACAAGACTGTAGTCTTGCGATCAAGCGTAGCCAATTGTAATCTGACTTGTCGATTGTAATCGCGTTTAATCTTAGACTATTTGCATAGTACTATGACTCAATCATGGTCATAATATATTGAGAATAGTGCGCAGAATCGAAGAATTAAAAACCACAAGCATTTGGAAATCTTCTTTTATTAGGAAGAATCCACGCTTAAACTTTTTTAGTAAGGACTTAGGACTTGAACCACGCCACGGTCAGTTACACGGTGTTGGACCCAGGGTATCGAAAAATTGACCATTATTGAACCTAACACGATGTCAAGAACAAAAAGGCTTTGTCTCCTTTGGCTGGTGTTAATGCAGTCCGAACCAAACACTTCCTCAGGTAGTTTCAAATACTATTTGTTATGGAAACCTGTCGAAACTGTGACAGACATGCCGCCCCCTATAGTCCCACTGCAGTACCTTCTTTCTTATTGAGCGTAATCTGTTAAGTCTGACTGCAGTACCTTGTAATCTAGCGTTATCTGCATGACAAGACTGTAGTCTTGCGATCAAGCGTAGCCAATTGTAATCTGACTTGTCGATTGTAATCGCGTTTAATCTTAGACTATTTGCATAGTACTATGACTCAATCATGGTCATAATATATTGAGAATAGTGCGCAGAATCGATGAATTAAAAACCACAAGCATTTGGAAATCTTCTTTTATTAGGAAGAATCCACGCTTAAACTTTTTTAGTTAGGACTTAGGACTCGAACCACGCCACGATCAGTTACACGGTGTTGGGCCCAGGGTATCGAAAAATTGACCATTATTGAACCTAACACGAGATTGAGCACCCTTGAAATCAAAATATTTGGCGTTTTTTCGGTTGTTTCCGTTCATTTTAGACTTAATCTGAACACCAAACCGTATGAAACGAAATTCTCCTACCATTTCTGACTTACAGGCCTTTCATGAGAAACCGTCCTATCTGAAACAAGGCTAAAACCCCCGGATTCTCAAATATTATATGACCAAGATTGTAGTCAGGGCATTACGAGAAACGAAGGAGATGGTGTGTCATGCGCATTTCTAGAAAAGTATATGCGCACGCATGAAGTTTCATTCCACTGCGGGTGTGGCACCCAAAAAAGTGAAACATTTTTAGTTCACTTCCGGTGCTCACCAACCTCGTTCCCAGGACCTCTTCTCCTTTTTTGATAAACAAAAAGGAGAAGAGGCCCTGGGAACGAGGTTGGGTGCTCACATGTAAATGGACTCATGTCATAATAACCGTAAACGCAAATGAATCGACGGCATGATGTACGATCAAAAGAGGGAATACAGGTATTACGTCACGGTCTATATGTGCAGGATCATGAAGTCACCCTCCGGAGGTATTGTGGACAACCTCGAACTGTCGATCGTATGAAGCGGCGGCGGGGTCAAAAATGGGGCGTTCAAATTGAAATAGACTAGATGTGCGACCCCTGTTTCTAGAAAC